>BPLR01010859.1:0-82042 GCA_021605095.1 Caerostris extrusa
CTGAGTATAAAAAACTTAGAATGATAAAATTTTTGAGAAAATGTAAAACAAAGAAATAAAAGGTTCAAAATAATATTAATTATTAAAGAGTTCATTGATAAATAAATACCTACATAATTTTGTAAATACATAGTACTTGAAACATATGGTTATTTCTAAAGTTAGTATATTTTCTGAATGAGTGATGAAAACTTCAAGACCACCAGTCATTTTTAAAAAAATAAATATAATTTAATAGTGTAATTACCAGCTGCAACTGCCCAACTTGTGATAACGCTACATTTTCATATTTGTCATACGTTTTCGAAATTATTATTGGTGATCTTTATTGAGATGTCGAATTGGAAGTTAGCTAGTCCGGAGTGAAGACAAATCGAAACTTTGTCTTCCAGCAAGAATGAGTAGTCCCGTGCTATTGCGATAAAGATGGAAGTCAAAGCTACATGGTCAGCAAATTTTAAAATTGAAAAGAGATAATTATATGTTAAAAAGAACTACTGGGGGAGAGACCTAAGCTTTCGTGTCTCGCTGATAGTAAAAGAAAAGAAATTGCCAGCGCATCTACCAGGAGAGGTACTCAACCAGAGCTGATTTCGACGACGGGTTTAAAGGAAGTTGTCAAAGATGGATTTTATAACACAATTAAGAGATCTGGAAGGTACACTGCCAGCCTTAAAGTGACCCCAAGCCTCAGTTACACAGCGAGACCTCCAAATAAGAGCGTTTGAGAGACTTTGTGAAGGTCATGACCTGGGACAACCATGGATAAATTATTTTCTGACGAAAATAAAAATGAATTTGGATGGACCAAGATGGCTGGATTTCTACTGCCATGATATAAGAAATGAAAAGAAATATTCTCAAGCGCCAATTGGGTGGGTCTGTCATGACTTGTGGGAGGCTCATACCTAATTGCACATTCGGTTTTCGTTTAGAACCAATTCACAAGACCGCAAAATATTTCTTTCGTCATCTTTTTGCCAAATGCTAGAATGTGCTGGAGAAAATGAATGACAATGCACCCTATATACATTCGAGGTAACAGCACAAATTGGTTCCAAAGTCAACAATATTTGAAACTAAATGACCCAGCTGAATCCCGGCCTCATGTCAGACCTTTGGGCTGACTTAGTAAAGATTTATACAAAATGGGGAACTTATTTTACATCAATAACAGAGCTGAAATCTACCTCGAGATGAATGGTATAAAGCCAGACCACTTGCTAATAAGGAAACTCGTTTCATCCATAGAAACAAAGGAATATTTGAAGTAATTCCAGTGACGAAACCTACACAACAACTTCTAATAAGGAAAAGTACAAATTCTGTGTTGCTATATGTTGTGTAAGGTTTACTCAGGGCTCAAATAATATTCATCATGTGTTCCTATATTTCTAATAATAAGAATATTTACCAATTAATTTTCCACTTTTCTTTTTATTTAAGCTCATAATTATCAATCCAAATGGTACATTTTAATTCCTTAAATGATTTCCATTTTCTCAAAAATCTACTGACCTTAACGTTTTTACTCGGACTGTATAATAATTACATATAGCGATTGCCGCCCAGTATATATATATTCCAGCAACTTTCCATCAGTGGCACCCAGAATAAAGGGTGAGCCTTGCTTGAGAGAGGGCAGGTGGAGGATCCATGGGTGAGGAAATTCCGTTCTTTTTTCTCAGTTACATCCGTAAAAAAAGAGGAAAAGAAGCAAAGCGAAAATGGGCATGGATTCTTAAAACGTGAAAGCCTGCGATTAAATGGAGCTGGGCAGGGCTGGATCTTCCTGAGCTTGATTGCCTTTGAGGAGCTTTATGGCATTCGAGTAACCTCACATTTACCAGGAATGGCGCCGCCTTGTGACCCCTCAAAAGCATGGAGATCCAAATTTATAAGATCTTTTGTTTCGAGCTATAAATAGTGCCTCAGTGTTTTTTCCTCCTTGAGTGTTGCTGACATAACCCTTCACTGGTGTGTTGGTTTGTGGCATTTGATCTATCTTGTGCAATTTAGGTAAGTGACCGGGACCTACTGTTTAACGTGGATTCCGGAATCCCAACAAACATCTCATTCCACTTCTCCAGGATTCGAATCACGTAGCCTTCGGTACCAACGGCCAGAGCGCCTAGCTAGTTGAAGCCATCATGCCGCTAGCACTCGATGAGTGGTAAAAGAAGGTCAGTAGTTTCCAGAGAAAGGACTTTTGGGTGTAACTACTTACCACCTCGGCATGTCGTGGTGGTAGCATGTAAATCGGGAAAACTCCAACACTTGATATATTATCTCTGATATTGTTGGCGTTGTTCCTTATCACTTACTTGGTGAGACATCTAGACCAAGCCCCACAAACCCGTGTGTGAAATTTATTGTTATAGTTTGAAGGGAACCCGGGCAACGCCTGTTGTGGTGGAACACCCGTAGATAGAAGTCTGACTTGGCTCGTAGCGCCGAGCTTTATTGCGAGGTAGTGCTTATCAGACGTACGGCAAACAGTCATATTAGACCGTGACCTACGGTTTAAATTGGAGTTCCTAACCCCTACAAACAACCATAGCACCGGGGTTCTTGAACACAAAATCTGTCACCGAGTACGAGAGAGCATCACGGCCATTCAGGCCCATTACCTTTGATAATATATATATATTCTAGCAACACTTTGGTGGCACCCAAGAACAAAGGAGTATGAGTGGCCTCGTAGAGCTTTGGATCAATGGGAGAGTGGAATTCTTTCTTACTCGTTCGTAGATCGTAAAAAAAAAAAGAAATGAGCAGAGATTAAAACCGCGACAGCTCTACTAAAATTAAGTGGTTATTAACATAACCAGTTAAAAAGAACACGTTTTTTACAGCATTCCGATCTCACACGATTTTAATGGCATTCCTTAACTCCATTATTAACGGCGACTCACTTTGATGATATTTACAAAAGAGGGAGACCCGAGTTACAGGTTATTTTTTTATTAAACATCGGTGGACCTCATGTTTCTCTTGTGTATGCTAAGAACAATTCACTGATGAGTGAATAGAGAAGGCCAGTACCTTATAAGAAGACTTTTTAGGATAACTACTACTGTGCCCAAAATGTAAGACCAATTTTAATTTTTTTTCAAAAACTCTTCATTTATTCTTCCAAATTCATTTCATCGCCTCCAAAGTAATCCCATTCGGATACAATGCTCGCCGGCAGCGCTTTTTCCAATTCTCTCAATACATGCTAAAAAGTCATTGGCGGGATGGCCTTCAAAGCGCATTCCGATTCACGTTGAATCTCTTCAATAGACTCAAAACGCTAGCTGCGCACGTTTATCAACGAGCTCCGAGTCGGGCTATAAAGAATTAAAAATATTAATTTCAGGGTACCAAGTTATTTTCCAAAAACGGGTCTTTGGACTTAGGTCATGGAGCGGAAAAATATTTAGTAGATGAAAATCTATCCAGGTTGTACCAGAAGGAGCTTCTGTTTCACCCATTGCAATTTGGAACGAATGCCCTTCGCATCTGATAGGATTGGTACATTCCAACAACAGCCTCCAGCCTAAAAAGATGACTCTCCAATCTATGAATTTATCATGCCGGTCGCCTTCTTAAATACAGACCTTTCGATTTGAAAGTCCAGTACGATATTATTCACCAGAGATACTTTTAAAGTTTTTTTTTGTTCTAATGCAGCTGGCAAACACTTAGATAGCTTGGTCTTGGATGCCTTAAGGCAAGCGCTGCATAGATGTTACTCACTTATAGTTACCCAGGAGGCGCGTGCGTAACTTGAAAATAAACCACGGACGCGGAATAACAATGCCCCCGCAACGCTCTACGATCCTATTAGAACCGGGACTTACGGTTTAAAGTGGATTCCGAACCACTACAAACATCCATACCACCGCCGGGACTCGAACCGAAACCTGTGTCACCGAGCGCCAGAGTGTTAGCCACTGGCCATTCAGGCCCCACTTTTAAAGAAGTTGATTTCATGATTTCATGAAGATAGAATATGTTACGTTAATAATCTTAAAGGTTATTTTATACAGGATATAAACAATAATAAATTACTAATTTTTTTTTTTCAAACTAAATTTTTTTATCTTCGTATAGTATTAAAAATGCGTAACATATTCTATCTTTTGTTCAATGTCCATTGGTTGAAAATTCCTAGGTGGATTATGTATATATCATTAATAATTGATGCAAGAATTCAATTTTCTTGTTGTTCTGCAGCATTTTGGAGGTTGTCACACTCTTTAAAACAACGATAAACGAAGAAGTAAATAAACACCATGACAATTCACTAATGATCATGACAATTCACTAATATCTTCTGATCTATGGAATAGAGCATGAAAAATCGATAAACCAGAAGATTTTCCCATTAAACTGAAGGAGGTCTTTGAAATTCTTGTTCCGAATTGCAACAGCACCAGCATGTATAAACTTGATTCAAGCAATAAGTTTCCTTTCTTCATTATCAGTGTTACTGATTCATTTGGGAAACGACATCATCTACATCAACATTCTTAGCATTGAAAAATACAAGATTTCAACCAGAAATGGAAAAAGCAGAACTCTAATATAGCATGGTAAGTCCAAGAAATTGTGTAACTTTAATAACTGAATGTATTCTGGTGCTTTAGGTAGGTGTGCTGGATTGATTTATGTATTCTGGTGCTTTAGGTAGGTGTGCTGATTGATTTATGTATTCTTGGTGCTTTAGGTAGGTGTGCTGGATTGATTTATGTATTCTGGTGCTTTAGGTAGGTGTGCTGGATTGATTTACGTATAAATCCTTCGTATGAATGAATATATTGGCATGACTCCTTCCCTTAATTATACCAGAGTGGTTTTTTTTTGTTTGTTTGTTTTGGTTTTTTACCACAGAAAAATGAGGTGGAAAATCATTTTCAACGCCATGTTTTTTCTGTTGCTTTTAGCACTTTGTTACAGGAGGGTTGATCGAATTAGTAGGTGGATTATGATCACTCACCGTAGCTGGTGTCGAAGGCGCAGATGTACTCGGAAGTTTGGAACTGTCGGATGATGGAGGTCTTCCCCACTTCGTCGGCTCCAAGGATGGCCACTCGGTACCTGCAAACAAAAGCATGAGATAAGCATAGTAATTATATTTGGATTTAATGTAATTTTAAATACCTACAGGAGTTATGGAACTGCATACATCAATATGGAAGAAAGAAGTAAAGATGATATATAACAATCAGAATCACTTTAGATAGTTAGACGGTCTATACATTGAGTTAGGTGAGAGTGAGAGTGAGAGTGAGTAGAGTAGAGTAGAGTAGAGAGTGAGTAGAGTAGAGTAGAGTAGAGTGAGTAGAGTAGAGTATAGAGAGAGAAGGGGGAGGGAGGGAGGGAGGGAGTAGAGTAGAGAGAGTGAGTAGAGTAGAGTAGAGTGAAAGCTCTATAGTTAGAGCTCTTAGGTCTATACATGTGATTTTTCATTAAAGTGATTGACTATGTGCGGTCATCATCCATCATTTCACCAATGCTGAGTTAGCTCGATATTCATTTCGTATATGACCTGACTAAAGGAATGAACGCAACGTTGTACGACTGTCAGAAACTTCTCGTAACCCAATGTGGTTTCAACGCAATGGGGTTTACGTAAATGGTTTAACACCGTCGTTAGCAATACGCGTAACTTTTTTTAACATTAAGAGATGATAACATTCATCTCTTAAAGTTGTTTTTTTCTATGGGATGTCTTCAAGATTACTAGTAAATTTTGCCACTGCTCGAACTGCTACTATGAAACAATGAGGAATGATCGTTCATCTTTGTTAATTTTAAGGTCATGAAATTAAACTATGTATTATTTCCTCGAACTGGAAACTTTCGACACATTATTTTTAATGAATTATATAGTTTGGAAGTAAAAATATAATTTTATAACAAAATTTTATACGAGTGGTATTTATTTCTCTTTAGGTTGAACACTTATTCTGCAATCATTCGATGCAAATTTAGACTCTATCAAAAGAAATTTCCCATAAGAAAAAAAGGGAAATGATTCATCTATTACCATGAAAAACAATCCTATTGTTATTGACATATTATATAGTACACTTACGGATTGTATAAAATGATTTAGTCACTGCTTAATACTAAAATACACAAATATAGTACAGACGCAATTAGATGAAAATGCACAAGTAGTAAACTAAATTATACCAAATTTAATTTTCAGCTTTTTCAGTCTCCTTTTCTTATTTGGTTGAGTATAACCAGATTTGATGTTTACCAAAAACTGTCCAAAGAACTTTGCTTCTGCCTTTCTCCACAGGATGACTTAAAAAATGCGACATTTTTTTAGTCATTCCAGACAATGTTATTGCGGGCTTGTCTGGACTTTGTAGGCGTGGTACTTCTTCACAAAGATTTTGACATTCATCCAAAGACCTTGACTTAGATGAGTCATACAGTAAACGAACTTATATTAAGTTAGACTTATTCCAAAGTGGCTGTTACTGAAGCACCACTGCATTGAAAAAAATTCTATTCGATAAATTTTGCATTTCGCAGTGATAACTATTCTTGCATGCCGGAAAAGATAAATTTAATTCCTCTATTTTGTGAGATGATGTTTGTTTTTCGCTATTACTGTTCTTTTAAAGGCTCCTTGAATGCTTCTGTCAGCCTGAAATAGATATTAATATCCCAGTGGCAACACTGTTTTTGTAACAACATGGCCAGAATATTAACCTGTTTTTAAAAAAGCTATGCTATTCTATAAGTGTGTTTAATGTTGATTTACGCTTAAGGTTAACAGATAAGAAAGGATTCAGTTATTTTTATTAACAATACTATACATGTTACACATCCCAATATTAATTTTGTCACGGCATATGGGTAAACTTTTTAATACACAACATTTCACTGCAGATATATTAATATATTGCAGGTATATAAAATTGCAGGTATAATAATCATCTCTCACAATAAGATAAACTGCAGACAGGGCATTCAAAGTGACTTTTTATTACTATAACGGACTTAACACTGGAAGCAGGTCAACATCTCTACTGGATTTTCTTGATATGCAATCAATTCCGCTAGTTGCATACATTGCAGTTATTGCTTTCAGAAACATATAACTGTGATTGTGAAATGTATGCCAAGAATGTCGCGTTTAAACTCAGACTTCCAGGGCGAATTTCCAGGTTCAGGCAGGGAAAGTTACTCCCTGAAATCCCCAAAGACAATGCCCTAGCCTTCATAGTCCTGAAAGGGCTATTCATGGAATACATAATGTTTCTGGTCTTCAGATAAAAACACGTATACTCTCAATGGACAGCAAAAACTCAACTCCTTTATTCAAAAAACCAAACACACTCTGTCGACACATTTCAAACCAAACCAAATACATTTCTTTTTCTTGTTCAAGCAGCCTTACTCCCACGCAGACGAGAAAGTTTATAATTCTTCTGGCGCCAGCTTACATATCGATTTTTCTACAATACATTATGCACATGGAGATATTTATTCAGAAGGAACACATAAGATGATACAAGGCTTGGCAATGGACTACAAAAGTATCATTATTTTATTACAGATTATATGATCATATCCTTTGTTAATGTACTTAGATGTAAGGTTCCCAAGTATGTGATTTATTATTCTGATTATGGTATTACGGCAACAAACATATTCCATTTTAAAGTTGCACAAAATGAAGTAAGTGGAGTTGTTACTAAATAATACATTAAAATGCACAAGACTGTTTGGATTCACGAACATTTGTGAACAACATTTTTTAGCCATTAATCTAAAACAATCTATAAATAAAACTCTTAGGGGAACCATAGGAAAACCAAAACCAAACCATCAAATTTAAGGTGATGATAATCAGAATCGAACAATATTAAAACAAACATAATATAGTAACAAACGTGATATTACAAAAAAACTATTGTAATATCGCACATAAAATTTCTCTATTGGTTTAATCGCATTATATTACTTATTTTATATTATACATGAAAAATCAATGTGGGCATATCTTCCAGAGGGTATGGGTTGGTCTGTCTGGTTCAAGGTCACAATAAGTATAAACGGAAGACATCCTTCACACATTTGCGTGTCTTAGATCTAAGGAGTTCTTGCAGCATTCTAATCTCAAAATAGAGAAGAAAAAGGAAAGATGCGTGATTTTTGAAACCTCAAATATTCATTACATGTAAGAATAACTAATAATACTCACATAGCCATTCTAACGCTAACATGTCGTCAAACCCCACGTTGTCTAATTAATCGTCTAAACATAACCTTTCTTTAATTTAGACGATTTAAGACAATATTTTGTAACATAATTAGTTGGTAAATCTTTTTTAGGTCATCGAGGACCTCGTGTCGATCTTGTGGTGGAATCGATAAGCAAGTGAGGAAATTGTCCCAGAAAATATATTGATAATAATGAACAAGTAAATATTTTTAAGCCATCGAGTCAATATTTTTTACCTCAACTAATTGATAAACATTTTTAAGTCATCGAGGATCTAGTGTCGACTTTGCAGCAGAATCGATAAGCGAGTGAGAGAATTACCCTAGAAAGTGCACTGGTGGTAATGAACTGGTAAATATTTTCAAGCCATCGAGGCAATATTTATTTTTAACTCAACAAACTAGTAAACTTAAATAATAAAGGATCCCGTGTAGATCTTGCGGCGGAATCGATGAGCAAGTGAGGAAATTACCCAGAAAGTCTGTAGAGAAGAAATTATTAACGGAAACTCAAATTTCAACACGTAAACACAAGCCATTTTTCCTAGTGAATGTTTTTTTAAATCAAATAATTTGCGAAGTTGTTCTAGTGGTGAGATTCAAAGCGTGTAAAATGTCATTTTTAAGAGTATTCATGTCAAAAACCAAAGACAAATTCTTAAACGAAATCTTCAAATTCTAATTAAACACACTGTTCCTCTTATATGATTTGTAGAAACAAAACACTTTGTTTTAAATTTCTTCGAATTTGAGGATTCCTGTCAATATTATTAACATTATACTTATACTTACTTTCTTTGTACATTGTGGCATGATTGTTCATTTTCTTTTTCTACCTCTAACATTATTTTGTATGTTAACTTTATATAACTTTTATTTTCTTTTTATTTGGTTTTTATTCCTCCATCTATCTAATTGTGTGTGGCTGTATTGCGTTTAACTAATTATAAAATATTATTTTATATTTGTGTGGTGCATGAAGAGATTATAAAATAAAAAAACATTATTTATTATATTTATTAGTATAAGTTATTACAGTTATTAAGTTAAAATAAAATAAAAAGCTATATTTAAAAAACATTTTCTTATGTTCTCTCGAATCTCCTTCGTATATTGTCCGTTCGGGAGTGATTTGGTTTGATTTGCCGCTCTACGGTCATTTTTTGCACACTTTAGGTTAAATAGACTAAACCTAAACAACACCACAAACAAACATCCAAGTCATCGGCAGGATTCGAATCTGAAGCCTGAGCTACCAAAGGTCCGAGTGCTATCTACTTGGCCATCAGACCACGTTCGGGGTAAAACAATAGAAAAATTATCAATTAGTTTAAGAATCGATGCGAAGCGTTCCGAGAGACATTTCCCATCGTGTTTCATCGTTTGTGCAAACAATGATGCTTCCAACCAATTCATACTTATCTTCTCTTACACACAAACCTGTTCACAATCTATTGAGCCATAAGTATAAAAATTTAATATATATTAAAGTGAAAAAAAAAATTGGGGGAATTACTTTCACAAATTACCCATAATCTTACGTCAGTCTAAATTTGGCAATATACAAATACATATAACAATTTCATATATATTTTTTTATATATATATATATATATATATATATATATATATATATATATATATATATATATATATATCTTCTTCTTCTTCAATGGCGCAACAGCCCCATGGTGGGTCAAGGCTGTCTGCCTACTGGCAGATTCCGGAACATGAGACGTTTTACTTTTTACACGGGCAGGTTTGTCAGCCCTACGCCCTTCAGTCATAGTAGACCGGGACCTACGATTTAAAAAGAATTCCAATCCACTACAAACATCCATGGCACAGCCGGGATTCGTAGTCGAAACCTGTGGCGCTGAGCGTTTATATATATTATAGACTTCTTGTGATGTATTCTGGGAAATGTAAAACCTGACGAATTATGTCAGGCCAAATTAGAGCCATTTAAAACAACGAACAATACATGTCATCATATTCACTGAAAATTTGCCTTGATAATAAAAAGGGATATTTTGGCTTTTTAAATATTCTCCAGAAAACTAAATTACCTTCGCTTGTAAATCCAATTAAGGGTTTCATTAAACTACAAACTCGTGATACATTGCAAAATTAAATTTCCACTACTTCTATCCTTTCTCATTTACAAATGGGGAGGGGGAGAATTCGCCCGACGACAAATCAGCACTTTCAATTTCCATTTCCGAAAGGAAATTCGTTCAACATGTCGGCCATGTAATCGAGAAATTCAAATCACCTGCCTTTGTCATAAGCGGCGAATGGAAAGCGGCATAAATTACAGCGAAATGTTAATGGTTCAAATCCATCGGAGCGAGGCTCGAACGAATGTTACTGCTGCAAGGGAACGACTCACGGCAGATTAGATGCACGGCGGCTAAAGACAGGAAGCCGTTATCAGTTAACGACCAATAGCATTCTAATTATGCAGCTGAAAAGCACTTTATTGGATCAGCAGAGAAGGAGCCGCAGCTCTGCTTAGGTACAAATCACTTTGGGATCACCGGTGGCTGAATTTTATGGGCGGTTGCAACAATAACGTTGCACTTCGACGTAAATATGTCCGAAAAAGCTAATACCTGACGTTCCTTTAATGTGAGATTGGAAAGACAAAATTAAAGTATTAAAAGCTACGAATTTATGATTTTAATAATAGAAAAGATGAATCATTAGAATTATAAAATATCTATTATAGTTATAAAATGTATATGTAATTTAAAGATTATTCAAATATGAGAAGTGGACTAGTTAGGCTGCGTAATATGTAATATGTATATATATATATATATGTATATTATCTATATACTTCTGTGTACAAAAAGTAAGACCAATTATCAATTTAAATTTCCTGGGCCTTGACATCTGTGGGAAATTTCACGTCAAAATATTCATTAGTGTTTGAGTTACGCTTGGCTTTGTGAGATGATTCCGGCGATTTTTGAAATGTCTAAATTAATTGCATAAAGAGCTTGCATTCAATTTTGTTTGCGGAAACGTATAGAATGTTGCAGAAGGCATTCGGTGTGCATTTCTACATCGGAAAGAAATGTTTAGAAGTGATATAAACAATTCAAAGAAGGCAGAGAAAGCGTTGAAGACGAGAGCCCTCTGGTCCACCATGAACCTCAACCGATGAAGATCACGTCCAAAAAAATTAAAGATTTTGTGCTTGCAAACTGCCGATTTACAATTAGAGACCTTGCTGAGGCTGTTGGAATTTCAAAAGGATCGGTCAATTCTATTTTGGGCCGCCAGCACGTTAAATCTCGATTATTACCGAAAACACTAAATACGCCAGATCACACTGCACTGATTCTTCGTCACTTTTTCGCCAAAAATGAAACGCCTATCGTTTCACAACTACCATATTCACACCGCGCGACTTCTGGTTATTCCCTAAATTCAAAAGACCATATATATATATATATATATATGCCTCTCATGTTGTATTCTGGAAAATACAGAATCTGACGAATAGTGTCATGGCCAAATTAGTGCCATTTAAAACAACGAACAATGCATGCCATTATATTCATCCTGTCTTGATAATAAACAGGGATATTTTCGGCTTTTTAAATCTTTTCAGAAAACTAAATTACTATGGCTTGTAAATCCAACTAAGGGTTTCCATTAAACTGCAAACTTCGTGATACTTTGCAAAATTAAATTTCCACAACTTCTATCCTTCTCTCATTTACAAATGTGGGGACAGAATTTGCTCTGACGACAAATCAGAACTTCCAATTTCCAATTCCCGAAAGGAAATTCGTTCAACATGTCGGCCCTGTAACCGAGAAATTCAAATCACCTGCTTTTGTCATAAACGGAGAATGGAAAACGGCATAAATTACAGCGAAATGTTAATGGTTCGAGTTCATCGGAGCGATGCTTGAAAGAGTGTTACTGCTGCAAGGGAACGACTCACGGCAGATCAGATGCAAGGTGGCTAAAGACAGGAAGCCGTTATCGGTTGACGACCAATAGCATTCTCATTATGCAGCTGAAAAGCACTTTATTGGATCGGCACAGACGGAACCACGGCGCTGATTAGGTACGAATCATTCCGGGATCACCAATGGCTTAATTTTATGCGCAGTTGCAACAATAACTTGCTCTTCGAGGTAAATATGTCCGACGATTATGCAGAAATAAACCTAATACCTGATATTCCTTTAATGTGAAATTAGAAAGACAAAGTTACTGTACTAAAGGCTACGAATTTACGATTCTAATATTAGAAAAGATGAATCATTAGAATTATAAAATATTATACATATTATAATTACAAAATATACATGTAATTTCAATATTTTTATGTTCATTTTTTGAAGTTCAAAGAAGTGTATTCAAATATGAGAACTGGGATAGTTAGACTATGTATATATATTTAATTATCTATCTATCTATAGATAGATAAATATATATATATATATATATCATCTATATACTACTGTATAAAAAAGTATGTCCAATTGTAATTTTAAAATTCCCGGGGCTGATGTAATTTCAATTTCTCTTTCTTTTAGGTTGCTGGCACTGTCCTTGACATCTGTGTGAAATTTGAGGTAAAAAATATTCATTAATGCTTGGCTTTGGGAGATGCTAAATCTGATTCCGGCAATTTTTGAAATGTCAGAATACATTGAGCTGTTGCATTCAATTTTGTTTGCGGAACCGTATAGAATGTTGCAGAACGCATTCGGTGAGCATTCCTATATCAAAAATAAATGTTTAGAAGTGGTAAAAATAGTTCAAAGAAGGTAGAGAACAAGTTGAAGACGAAGAGCTCTCTGGTCGACCACCAACCTCAAAAGACGAAGCTCACGTACAGAAAATTAAAAATTTGATGTCGTTATCGGTTAACGACCAGTAGAATTCTCATTATAGAGCTAAAAAGCACTTTATTGAAACAACAAAAGAAGGAGCCACAGCTCTCTTAGGTGCAAATCATTTCGGGATCACCAGTGGCTTAATTTTATGAGCAGTTGCAACAATAACTAGCTCTTCGAGGTAAATATGTCCGAAGATTATTGAAAAATAAAGCTGATAACTGTGCATTCCTTTAATGTGAGATTAGACAGATAAAATTAAAGTACTAAGGGCTTTAATAGCCCATTATTCTAATATTATAGATGAAGAATTATTAGACTTACATAAAATATTATTTATTAAAAAAATATATGTATACATCAGGCCTCTGTAATAAATCTGTTAAAGAGGTCTGATAGACGAGTGACTAGTGCTGTAGCCCTAAGTGTCACAGGTTTCGGGTTCGAGTCCTAGCGGTGCCACGGATGTTTGCAGTGGTTTGGAATCCACTTTAAAACGTTGGTCCCGATCTAATATGACTGTAAAGCGTTAGCCGTACAACTGACAACCCTACCCCGTAAAAATAAAAAAAAATCTCCTGTCTCGAAATCTGCCAGTAGACAGACGTCCTTTGCCTACTATGGGATGATAATTAAGATGCTACTGATAATGATAATATCTGTTACAATTAGATATCACCATTATATGTAATTTCAATACTTTTACGTTAAATTTATAAAGTTCGAAGAGGTATATTCAAATGTGAGAGCTAGGCTGATCAGTTAAAAACATGTAAAGGAAAGCATATTTTTATATTTCGACCGGTGAAACGGCTTAAAAGCGTGACTTACGGTTTAAAGAGGATTACGAACCTCTACAAATATCCATGGTACCGCCGGGATTCGAACCAAAAACCTATGCCACCAAGCACCAGAGCGGTAGTAATTGGCTTCTCGTGTATTCTGGGAAATACAAAATCTGACGAATGATGTCATGGCCAAATTAATGCCATTTAAAACAACGAACAATGCATGCCATTATATTCACTAAAGATTTATCTTGATAACAAACAGGAATATTTTGCCGTTTTTAAATCTCTTCAGAAAACTAAATTAACTATCGCTTGTAAATCCAATTAAGGTTTTCATTAAACTACAAACTTCGCGATACTTTGCAAAATTAAATTTCCACAACCTCTATCCTTTCTCATTTACAAATGCGGGGAGAATTCTCACCGACGACAAATCCGAACTTCAATTTCCATTCCCGAAAGGAAATTCGTTCAACATGTCGGCCATAAAATCGTGAAATTCAAATCACCTGCCTTTGTCATAAGCGACAAATGGAAAGCGGCATAAATTACAGCGAAATGTTAATGGTTCAAATTCATCGGAGCGATGCTCGAACGAGTATTACTGCTGCAAGTGAACGACTCACGGCAGATTAGATGCACGGCGGCTAAAGACAGGAAGCCGTTATCGGTTAACGACCAATAGGATTCTCATTATGCAACTGAAAAGCGCTTCATTGGATCGGCAGAGAAGGAGCCACGGCGCGGTTTAAGTACAAATCATTTTGGATCCCCAGTGGCTTAATTTTATGGGCAGTTGCAACAGTAACGTTGCTCTTCGAGGTAATTTGTCCGAAGATTATTCAGAAATAAAGCTAATACCTAACATTCCTTTAATGCGAGATAAGAAAGATAAAATTAAAAAGTACATAAAGGCTTTAATAGACGTTGATTCTAATATTATAGGTCAAGAATCATTAGAATTATATAAAATATTATTTAATAAAAATACATCTGTGTGTGTATATATATATAAATATCAGGCCTTTCTAATATATGGCCGAGTGGTTAGTGCTCTGGCGCTAGGTACCACAGGTTCCGGGTTCGAGCCATGGAGCCGGCGGTGCCATGGATATTTGTAGTGGTTCAGAATCCACTTAAACAGAAGGACCCGTTCTATTTACCCTAACGTGTGCAAAAAGATGGCCGTAGAGCGACAAATTAAACCAAACTTTCTGTTATATTTGTTAAAAAGAGGTCTCATAGACGAGTGACTAAAGCTGTATCCCTAAGTGCCACAGGTTTTGGGTTCAAGTCCCGGTGGTGCCAGGGATGTTTGTAGTGATTCGGAATCCACTTTAAACCGTAGGTTACGGTCTAATATAACTGTAAAGCGTTAGCCGTACGACTTACAAACCTACCCCGTAATAATAGAAAAACCACTCCCGTCTCGAAATCTGCCAGTAGGCAGACGGCTTTTGCCCACCATGGGAAGAAAATTAAGACGCCAGTGATAATGATAATGATGATATCAGTAACAATTATAAAATATTTATGTAATTTCAATACTTTTATGTTAATTTTATAAAGTTCAAAAGACGTATATTCAAATGTGACAGCTAGGCCAGTTAGCCTAGCTAGGTCGATCTGTTAAAAACATGTAAAGGAAAACAGAATTTTTATATTTCGACCGTGAAATTTTTAAACAGTGACTTACCTTCTTCGAATTTTCTAAACCGTGACTTACTGTTTAAAGGGGATTCCGAACCTCTACAAATATCCATAAGGATCAGCAGGATCTACAAATATCCGCCGCGATTCGAACCGGAAACCTGTGGCATCTAGCACAAGAGCGGCAGTAATAGACTTCTCGTGTATTTTGGGAAATACAAAATCTGACGACTGATGCCAATGGGCAAATTAGTGACGGCGAACAACGAACAATGCATGCCATTATACTATATTCACTGATAATTTATCTTGATAACAAACATGGATATTTTGACTTTTCAAATATTTCCAGAAAACTAAATGACTATCGCTTGTAAATCCAATTAAAGGTTTCATTAAACTTCAAACTCAGGATACTTTTGCAAAATTAAGTTTTCCACGACTTCTATCCTTCCTCATTTACAAATGGGGGAGGATGAGAATTCGCTCCGACGACAAATCAAGACTTCCAATTTTCATTTCCGAAAGGAAATTCATTCAACATGTCGGCCCTAATCGAGAAATTCAAATCACCTGCCTTTGTCATAAGCGGCGAATGAAAAGCGGCATAAATTACAGCAAGATGTTGATGGTTCAAATTCATCGGAGCGATGCCTGAACGAGTGTTACTGCTGCAAGGGAACGACTTACGACAGATTAGATGCCTGCGTCTAAAGACAGGAAGCCGTTATCGGTTAACGACCAATAGGTTGCCATTATGCAGATGGAAAGCACTTTATTGGATCAGCAGAGAAGGAGCCACGGTGCTGCTTAGGTACAAATAATTTTGGGACCACCAGTGGCTAATCTTATGGCAGTTGCAACAATAACTGGCTCTTCGAGGTAATGCAGAGTGAGTAACGTCTGTGTAGCGCTTGCCTTAAGACATCCAAGACCAAGCTGTCTACGTGTTTGTCAGCTTCATTAGAACAAAAATAAAATATTTCCTGAAAATTTATCTTGATAAAAAACAGGGTATTTTGACGTTTTTAAATCTTTTTTTCAATCCCTTCTATTAGCTCACACTCTCCCCTATATATATCTTGCTCAAATTTTCAATCGTTCATAAAATACTTTTATTCATCCACTCAAGTTCAAATATTTTTTTTAACTTGTAGTGAACGGCACACCTGATGATGTTAATACAGTTTTTCAAATATTAATTCAGTAGTTAAAATTAATTCATTAATTTTAGTTTTTCTTTAGATTTAAGTTGCATGTATCTACCAATAGATGGCGCCAGATAAACTTAAAAAAATGAATGAAAATTATTTATAAAAGACTTTCTGCAATAGAGTGAAAAAAAAAGTAGGAATTGACTTTAAAAATTTTTTAACATTATTTGTTAAGAAAATTAAATTACTATCACCTGTAAATCCAATTAAGTGTTTCATTAAACTACAAAACTCGTGATACTTTTGCAAAATTAAATTTCCACAACTTCTACCCTTCCTCATTTACAATTGGGAGTGGGGGGGAGAATTCGCTCTGACGACAAATCAGGATTTCCAATTTCCATTCCCGAAAGGAAATTCGTTCAACATGTCAGCCATGTAATCGAGAAATTCAAATCACCTGCCTTTGTCATAAGCGGCGAATGGAAAGCGGCATAAATTACAGCGAAATGTTAATGGTTCGAGTTCATCGGAGCGATGCTTGAACGAGTGTTACTGCTGCAAGGAACGTCTCACGGCAGATTAGATGCACGGCGGTGAAAGACAGGAAGTCGTTATCGGTTAACGACCAATAGGATTCTCATTATGCAGCTGAAAAGCATTTTATTGGATCAACAGAGAAGGAGCCACAGCGCTGCTTAGGTACCAATCATTTCAATGCCATTTAAAACAACGAACAATACATGTCATTATATTCACTGAAAATTTATCTTGATAATAAACAGGGATATTTTGACTTTTTAAAAATATTTCAGAAAACAAAATTACTATTGCTTGCAAATCCAATTAAGGGTTTCATTAAACTGCAAACTCGTGATACTTTGCAAAATTAAATTTTCACAACTTCTACCCTTTCTCATTTACAAATGGGGGAGAGGGAGAATTCGCCCTGAATACAAATCATTACGGTAAGCCCTCTGGTCAACCCTGAACCTCGACAGACGAAGTTCACGCCAAAAATTAAAGATTTGGTGCTTGCAAACCGTCGATTTACAATTAGAGATCTTGCTAATGAGGTTGGAATTTCAAAAGGATCGGTCAATTCCATTTTGGTCCTCGAACGTGTCAAATCACGATTGGCACCGAAAACACTGAATGCGCCAGCTGACACTGCATTGATTCTTAGTGACTTTTTGCCGAAAATGGAACCCATATCGTTTCACAACCATCGCATTCACACCGTGCGACTTTTGCCTATTCCCTTTACTCAAAAGGCCACTCCGCGGACACCGGTTTGAGTCGATTGAAGAGATTCAACGTGAATTCGCCGTTACATTAAGGATTGCAAAAAAAAAGTTGGCTTAAGTGCATTGTGTCCAGAAGGAATGAAATAAATTTTGAAGAATAAACAAAAAATTTTTGAAAAAAAAAAAAAAAATTGGCCTTATTTTTAGGCTATATAGGCCTCTCGTGTTGTATTCTGGGAAATACAGAATCTGACGAGTGACGTCATGGCCAAATTAATGCCATTTAAAACAGCGAATAATACATATCATAGTATCCACTAAAAATTTTGATAATAAACAGGGATATTTCGGCTTTTAAAAATATTCTCAGAAAACTAAATTACTATCTCTTGTAAATCCAATTAACGGTTTCGTTAAACTGCAAACTCGTGATAGTTTGCAAAATTAAATTTCCACAACTTCTGTCCTTTCTCATTTACAAATGTGGGGCGGGGGGCAAAATTCACTCTGACAACAAATCAGGACTTCCAATTTCCATTCCCGAAAGGAAATTCGTTCAACATATCGGCCATGTAATCGAGAGATTGAAATCACCTGCCTTTGTCATAAGCGGCGAGTGGAAAGCGGCATAAATTACAGCGAAATGTTAATGGTTCAAATCCATCGGAGCGATGCTTGAACGAGTGTCACTGCTGCAAGGGAACGGCTCACGACAGATTAGATGCACGGCGGCTAAAAGACACGAAGTCGTTATCGGTTAACGAGCAATAGGATTCTCATTACGCAGCTGAATTACGCAGCACTTTATTTTATCAGCAGAGAAGGAGTCACGGCGCTGCTTAGGTGCAAATCATTTCGAGATCACCAGTGGCATAATTTTATGGGAAGTTGCAACAATATCTTACTCTTCGATGTAAATATGTTCAAAGCTTAATCAGAAATAAAGTTAATAACTGACATTCCTTTAATGTGAGATTAGAAATACAAAATTACAGTACTAAAGACTTTTTAATAGACTACGAGACTACGAATGTAATATTTGATAAATAGAATTATTAGAATTATAAAATATTATATATATTTAAATTTAAAATATATATATAAATTCGATATTTTATGTTAATTTTATAAAGAGGCATATTCAAATATGAGAACTAGACTAATTAGGCTAACTAGGCTAATCAGTTAAAAGCATGTAAGGCAAAACGTGTTTTATCTATCTTCATTGTTTTTCTATGAATTTATTAAAAATATTTTAGTACTAACGAAAATATTATTTATTATAACACATGTTTATCAGAATTAAAAAATATATATGTAATTTTAATATTTTTATGTTAATTTTACGAAGTTCGGAAAGATATATAATGTGACAACTAGGCTAGTTAAACCAGTAGGCTGATCAATTATAAACATGTAAAAGGCAAAGCGTGTTTTTATATATCATCATTGTTTTTCTGTGAATTTATGAAAATTCATTTTGTTACTGATGAAAAAAATAATTATAAAAAACATGTCAAAAATATTATTGATATTTGAATGGTAATTTTACCTATAGCAATGATTGCGATTGGCAAATACCGATAAGAAAGATAGGCTAGGTAATCTAGCTAGTTAAGATCCGCTAAAAACATGTAAAGGCAAAAACGTGTTTTTATATATTTTCATTGTTTTTCTATGAATTTATTAAAATACATTTTGATATTGATGAAAGTAGTCAATTCAGAAACATGTCAAAAATATAATTGGATATTTTAATGGTAATTTACATATATCAATGTGGGCTAGATAGTCTAGCTAGGTTGATCAGTTAAAAACATGTAAGACAAAGCGTGTTTATATATTTTCTCTTTTGTTTTTCTGTGAATTTATTAAAATACATTTTTGTTACTAATGAAAACAATCAATTAAAAAATCATGTCAAAAGATATTATGTATAAAAATAAATATTGGATATTTGAATGGTAATTTACCTATAGCAATGGTTGTCCTCAGTAAATACCGATAGCAATGATAGGCTAGATAGTCTATCTAAATTGATCAGTTAAAAACATGTAATGAAAAGTGTGTTTTTATCTATCATTGTTTTTCTAAAAAATTTACAAATCTAAAAATTTTATTTTATTTTCTGACCTGGCATATTTTTTTGAAAACCTGTCAAAAATATAGCTGGATATTTGAATGGTAATTTATTTGATTTACAAGTTGTAAATCAAATAAACAAATGCAATTTTGACAGATTTACACCTAATCTTGATTTATTGTAAGGGGTTTTACCCTAAATTTAATGATAATTTATCTTTTCAATTCCTTCTATTAGCTCACACTCTCCCAATTATATCTTGCTCAAATTTTCAATCATTGAAAAATGACTTTTTTTTGAAGCAGATTACATAATCTTGATTTATTGATGAGGGGTTTACAGTTTTTTTCAAATTTAATTGCATAATGGAAAATTATCTAATTTTCAGTTTTTTCTATTAAGTTGCATACTCTCCCACATAGATGGCCCAGATAAACTTAAAAAGATGAGTGAAAATTATTTATAAAGGACTTTCTGCAATAGAGTGAAAAAGTAGCAATTTACTTTTTAAAAAAATTTTTTAATACATTTTTTACTAATGTCGAAATGTATACACATTATAAAACAACATTAAATGTTGTAAATAATTCTTTTACTAGAATATTCTAACACCACTGTACCTCTGGGGCACTTTCCCGCAGTTCCAGTGCGAGTTGGAAGCCGTCATTGGATAGGACTTGGTGGAGGCGACGTCCCACTGGCTGCTGCTAGAGGGGAAGGGGTCGAGTCCCGGAACGGAGGTGAGGGAGTGGGAGCGGAACGAGTCCCCCCAGTTGATCACTCCCTTTGGGGGTGAGGCTGAAATTCCGCAGGCGGTGCAGGTCTTCTTCGATGGCTCCCGGCAGAGTTGAGTGCCTGGCAAGGGAAAAAAATTACAGTTTGGATGTAAGCACAACACACTTATCATTGGCATAGAGCAGGAATACATGACCATGTATTCCTGCTCTTGGGTAATGTATATCCCCCAGTTAAAATTGGGTTGCAACATCTGTGGGTTTCATGTCTACAATGAAAAGCCCATCGACGGGGATATACCTTCAGGAAGGATGCAGTGTATGGTCTATGTACGAAGGTAAGGTTTGGTTTGTTTTGTCGCTCCACCATCATCTTGTGCACACGGGGCTAAACAAACCTTGGACGTGCAGTTTAAAAGTGGATTCTGAACCAAACATCCATGCCAACGCCAGGATTCGAACCTGAAGCATGTGATACCAAAAGACCAGAGCGTTAGCCTCTTGGGCACCAAGAGATATGGAGAAAAGGAAAAGACAGCGAACTGTATGAGGTTCACCATTGCTTTTGTTGTACTTATGTCATCACATTCCAACTTCATTTTTAAAATTATGCAATATTTATTCTTCTTCAATGGCACAGCAGCCCCATGGAGGGTCAAGGTCTTCTGTCTACATGCAGATTCTGAAACATGAAATGTTGTTTCCTTTTTACGCGATATTGTTGTCACCCCTAAGACTAATTTTCAGCAATCATGTTAGACCGGGCCTGCAGTTTAAAGTGGATTCTCAACCACTACACACATCCATAGCACCGATGGGACTCGAAACCGAAACCTGATGCTGAGTGCCAGAGCGCTAGTCGCTGGTCCTCAAGCTACATTATTTTATTATTTTTATTTTTATTTTTTTTATTTTTATTTTTTATTTATTTATTTCTTTTTATTTATTATTATTATTATTATTATTTATTTTTTTTTTTTGGACAAAAACCTTTCAAATTTTGTAAAAATTTCGATTTAGTATTTTTTTAATAAAATGAGAACTTATATATTAGAAAAAATATATTATAAAATGCTTTATTTCAATTTATTGGCAGATATGTGTTGCAAGGATTCATGTTATATATTTTTATGAAATTACCAAAACGTTTTTTTTTTGAACTCTTTAAATTACACTCATGTCCATAAATTAAGGATAATTCAAAACACAGAAATTGAACTCTAAAATAAAAATTTCACCTGTAGAATTATCACACACATCTTGAAGAAGAATATGCAAATTACAGAAACCACCAGATGGCGCGGATAGTACGTCACAATGATGACAGTGTAAGAGAGGGGTATATAAGGAATGGTGGCAAGAAGTGAAATTGTTCACAAGCGCTTTAAAAAGCCTTTCAGTGCAATAACCGCATATTTATTTGGATGATTTTTTTATTATCGGACGACTGGAATGTGGACGTACCCAGCTGGAAGTAGCCGAGGAACTTGGAATCGCCAGAGTGTCATCTCCAGGCTTTGGCAACGATTCAAGATGATGGTAAAGTAGATGTTACAGCACAGGTAGTTACAACGCCGAATGAGGACGGTATTTAGCAGTTACTGCCAAAAAGAAACAGACGGAGCACAGCATACCTGTCTCGTCAGCTCTCTTCAGCTACCGGTTCGACAGTTTCAAGGCAGACCGTGTACAGACGCTTACATTGGTCTATATATGTAGGCCTGTCAGATGTGTTCCAACCGCAACTCACTGTCGCCTGCGATTAACCTGGAGTAGAGAGAGCATGCATTGTGGGCACCGCAACAGGTGGTCTTGTGTTAGGTTTTCCGACGAGTCAGGTTTAGTTTGCAGTCTGATTCTCTCGGACTTTCATATGAAGAGCGCCAGGTACCCGTTACCACTAAGAGAACACCATTGAACGACACCGTTATGGTGGTGCAGGATGGCTCGTTTGGGGAGGAATTATTCTTGGTTCCAGAACTGACCTGCATGTTCAGAGCGTAAAAAGCCCGTCCTCACGTGCAAACAAGACGAATGCCTTCAATTGGAGGATATCACCCGTATGGATTGGCCAGCATACTCACCGGATAATTGAGCATAAATGGCCGACGAAGTGCAGCCCGTCAACCCCCTCCCACCTGTCAACCGGAACTTCGGAGGGCATTGTTTGATGAGTGGTGTAATATTCCCCAAGATCAGATTGATCTGAAATACCATTAGAGTGGTGAGGCCAGTGGCACGCCTACGGCGTACAAGATCAGCGATAATTTGATACTCAGCATGCCTAGGCTTTGTAAGGCCGGCATTGCATCGTCCGGGAAGACATACTCCATATTAACCATCATACTAACCACGTTATTCTGTTTTTTGTAAATGGGTTCTTTTTTTGAAATTTGCTCCAGGGAGTAAAAATCGCAATTTTATTAATTATGTCAAACATATAGCATCTTTTTTTGCTCTTTACCTTTTGTTTAATAAATAGACTTTACAAATAAGTCAAATTTGTTTTTGCTTCTGTCTCTTTCTTTGCCTGAACTTCATTATCCTTAATTTATGGACATGAGTGTAGTTGGGTTCACTACCGGATTATTTAAGATGCGTAATTCTTAATTTGTAACAAAGTCACGAATAGATTTAAATGGAAAAAACAGAAACACTTTTCCTAATTGTTTTCCGCTTGACTACTAGTAAAGTAGAACCAAATACTAAATCTCTTAATGCATTTTAAACCAATGCATTTTCCCCATTCACTATTTTATTACTACATTAAAGCTTTAAGTAGTGTCTTTTAGTATCTTATTATTACTACATTATTGTTATAATGTAGTAATAAAAAGATGAATGGGGGATGATGAATGGGAATGAATAGAAAGGATGAATGGAAATATATATGTACTTGTCAATTTACAATGGATAAATGCAGCCCAAAGTCTTGATAAATATGTTCATATTGATAGGTTGATATGAACATTGCTTATTGTTCCCTTGATTAATAATCACTTAAATCTTTATTATTTCCAAATAAATTTCTAGTTGGTGATAGTAAAATTATAAGTTATTTAAGTCATGTAAAAATTAACGTTAATTTTCTTTTAAAAGAGTTTGATAAAAGCAGGTTGAATGAAATTTCATCAAGCATTTCATCAGTAAACACCATTGAAAAAAATTACAATCTGAGTTATATGATTAAATATATTGACAATAAAAAATATGTAAAAAATGTGAGAAGGTCTTTACGTTTCTATGATAAGATATTAAAAAATAATTGAAATCTCAATTTACATGCCGTATAGAACATGTCAAATACTCAGTACTCTGTTTGGAAAAGCAAAGACTTATTTAAACTGCCGATTTACAACATTTCAAAATTATGTTGCTGTTTGTAAAAGCCGAGCTTTTTGACTTGGGTATCAATCGTTCCTTGAACAGTAGATGTGTAGAGAATTCATCGTTATCCAGGGTTTACCAGCAAACATTGAATACTGGACCCCCATTTTACTGCAACTTATTTTGAACGAATGAGCATTTGAATACTTCCTTCTTTTTGAGTATATGAAAATATTCTCCAATGTACAAATTCACGAGTTCCTCCTCGTTTTCGGATATGATTGCATGACAGTTTCGGTTCGACTTTGCATCAGTACCGAAACCGACGTACCTACACAGTACCTATTTAATGATTATATGAAAAACATTTAAAAATTCAAAACAAAAGTCTTTTTTTGAATGATTTTCTATTGCTGAATGTATGTTGAAATTCTACATTAAGTAGAAAGCCTAATTCATAAAGCCTTATCAATAGATACCAAACAGTCATGCTGATGCTGCACAGTGTGATTATTTTTTTTGGTGGAGATATTTACAAAAAAATGGAACTAAACAAGAATAATGTTTGAATCCTGGGAGATCTTAAAAAGTGAAGAAAATTCTAAAGAAATTATACTACGTGCATTTAAATCATCACCAAAACTGTCGAAAATGATGCCGATCTAGAACTTTTGATTTGTTTGTCACGTGAACACTTTGCCTCTCTTAACTGTAACCAACCGTACTTCGGTTTAAGAACTTTTTCGCCCTCTGAACTTTGGAACTTCCTTGTTAGTAGTTGTTAGAACCGACATAGAAATGATTCCGTTAATCTGCGTGGAAAGCAGGACATCCAAATAATTTAACATTAATAAAAGACAATTAAAATAAATACGAAAATTAATACTAAAACAAACAACTAATTTACTTTTACTTTTAATGAATACTAATATATACAATTACAATTAAATTTAGGATTTTTACATTGGCGCTTAAAACAGAATAAATAAAAAATGTTTATAGAGAAATAAAAAAGGATACCTCAAACAAAATACTCATATGTTTAAACCAGTAGCCTCAAAACCTTTAGAAAAAAGGTGAGGACTTAAACATTTGATGGACTTCCATTCCATTCTCCAAGCCATTCTCGCAGCAAAAAATATGTGTACCATAAATCTCCTTCCTCAACGGGGTCTTCCTTTCTGAAACTCATAGCCACACCAAGTGTTTTATTTTGACCTCACCGTGGGAAAAGCGTCATCTACCCTTCCAATTCATCCAAAAAAAAAGGAAATATACCCCGCCCACACAAATTGATAATTACAAGTTACAACAGCCGTGTTAGATGCGGTTTTTTTATCTGTATGTCTAGTATTTTTTGTCATCTCGTCATTATAATATGCTTAATAAAAGTATTGTAAATGGATATTTGAATTGACTGACTACTTCCCGCCCCTTTGGATATCTCATCTCTTAATATTCCGGGAACTGGAAAGGTTAAAAAAATTTTTGTATGAAACTTTCTAGTTTTTTGGCGGATTGTTTTTAAAATTTGGCTATAACAAATCTAAAATCAAGATCCTCATGCTGAAAAGCATTAATAATTTTTTGGTTAAACAACACGAAATTAAAGGGATCTCTAGAATTTTTGTTACTCTTTAATTTGTTAAAGCATTTGATTTGATAAAACATGACATAGTATTCCTTCAGACAAATTGTTCTGAGAGCAGACGGAAAAGAAAAAATTAAAAATCTAGGTGAGTTTTTCAAAATCTTCTTATTAGTGTTGGTAAAAAAAGATAATTTAAACTCATAGATTAAAAGCATTTTTTTTTCAAGAATTATCACTAATTCAATTAATGGTGAGGAAGAATTGTTTCTAATCTCAAAATAAAAAGAAAAAAAAAGTTACCCTATATCAGTATTCTCTATATTAAATTTGGCCCCAAAATACATATTGTCAAACTATGATCAATCAAACTCCCATCCAACACAAAATAATATCTCAGATATTTCATTTTAAAAATGCAACTTCGTAAAACTCGCTACTTTGTTAAATTTAAGCTTCATAATTGTTAAATCCAGTATTGAAACTTTGAAATTATAGACAACCTTAATTTGCATATAGATTGTAGTTTGATCCTGACATGTTTTTAAAAACGGGTTATCTTAAATATTAAAGAATAATAAACAATGTTAAACAAAGTTTTCATTAATATGTAATGTCAGCTTAGGAAGCAAGCTGTCACAATGCATTAACGACTTTTTAAAATCCCATTAAGTTGTTAATTGGAGCATAGTACTCAGTAATAAGGGTTGTATCCATGCACAGCCATCCCTGAAATAGTTACTAACATTTTTGGACATGAAGATAAGTTATTTGAATTTTTAAACTTAAATTCTGATATAGAATTGTAAGACATTGAAAAATTAAAAGTTTTAAACTTTTGGCTTAATACGTGTCCTGCAAAGATGTCATTGTTTGACAGCGCCAAATAATGACATCCTAAACTGTCATCAACAAAAAATTTCGTAATGTGACCACATTTGACCTCTGCCATTTTGTCAGTTATACTGACGTGTATCGCTATTCTAACAAGATTACATATATAAATTATATATATATACTATACTAATATAAACGTTGAAATACGTTTCTATATGTGTATTTGGATCAAGTCATCTAACGAGGAGAAATAACATGGTTTATAATATCGTGAGGGTACGTATTCTGTGATAAACCTATCCTCGGGATATTATAAATGATTTCCTTTGGGTTTATTAATTTATTTGGGGTCTGCTGTTGTTTCCTATCCCACTTGATCGACAGCAACATCTAGATCAACAAAGGGTAAAAAAATGCAGCTACTTTTTGTCCTTTATCTTGCGGCACAAAGACATGGGGCCACCAAAGGGATAATTCTAACTTTACCGCACCTGGTTATACCCTCGGGCAGTGGGTACCCATTTAGTCGTCTTTTACGAAATGCATGGCATACAGTGGGGCTACTCTAACCCTTGACTCACACGGGATATTTAGGATTTTAAAAAATTTACTGGCCGACATATTTTTGGACTGCCAATATTGCTTTTGCGGTTCAAATCTTTGAATTTTGTGTCTATTAAATGATTTTCAGTTTGTTCGCTACAGTTTATACACACTTCTTTGGGATCACACACTTCTTTTTTTTTTTCGAGAGGCCTGAATGTGAGACCATTCAGGTTTTTGCAATGCAAATGCTGTTATAGTTTTGTCACACAATTGGCGTGTAGCGAATACCGGTAGTAGCTTTTGGCGTGTAAAATGGCCGTGTTTCTACTTCACTCTTTGACAGTTTCTAAAGCAAAAAGGTAACTGGTGGCATTGCTACCATTGAGGATATGCTACAGTAAGCATGGTAAAAAATCGTATGCCATTTTGATGTTCAACTAACTAAAACTGTTCAACATTTAAATTTAAAGACGAAAAAAGTTAAATACGTGCGTCTCACTTTTGTAATAGTTTTCAAAAGATTTATCTGTTCTTCTCATTTGCCTTTGAAATACATTTTGAAAGAAATTATAAAGGACTTTATGGAGACCCTGAATTTCGTTCAAAAAAAAAAAGATGAGAATTTTAAATTTACAGCTTTCAGAAATGTGAAGACACGGTGGTATGGAATATTGGCTTTCTATATTGACAGGCAAACTGCCTAGTTGGCGACTATACTCGGTAATTGTAACATAAAGTCTAGTTTTACAGTAGGACTATCTATTTTCAGAGTTTTGCCTCGTATGAAATGCTAATTCCACATAATAATCATTGTAAATAAAAGAAGATACATTACTTATTCCCTCCATATATTCCAGAGAACAGCATTAACACACCAAAAGCTGCTTCCCATTCACAAAGATGGCATTTGGTTCATTTGCCCCATTCTGACAGTATAAGCGTAATTATAAAGTTAACAAGTAATAATAAAAATTAACAGGTTTAGATTGTGCTGAAAGATTTATTTAATGATGACCGTGGATGAGAAAATTAAGCAATGATAAAAACAAATTATAATTAAAGTATTGTAATATTAAGGGTATTTGAATGCTATAATTATACATATATTATATATTAAATATATAATATATATTATAAATATATAATATATAGTATTATATATATATACCCAAGAGCCAAAACATTATGACCACCCCTACATTTTGCAGTGAACTCGCCTGGATGACGTGGAAGGCACGTGATCAGGTGGAAGTGGTATTTAACGGGTATTAAGTGGTGGTATTAATCCATGCCAAGGCCGGTTGAAGCTGTGTTGCGCGCCAAAGGTGAGCCAACTCGTTATTGACAGGTGGTCATAATGTTTTGGCTCTTGAGTGTATATATATATAATATTATATATTATATGGGTAAAATTTGCATTCGCCAGTATTATAACGATGATATTTAAACAAATTTAGAAAAACAAACGATAAATTTGACATGAGTGACCAATGACAATAAGTTAAAATTGTGCAAATATTTTTTTATTATCAATAATTTTTTTACATTTATATACATTTCAAGTTTGACCTTAACATGATGATAACTTTAATAACTGAATTATTTTTGACTTTTATGTAGTGCTTTTAATTAAGTGAGAAATCCAAGAAATATATCTTTGTTAATATATATTTTAATAACTTACTAAAAAAATAGAAATTTTAGGATAGTCTCTTCCACTGCTTGTGAAGCACAGCGCATTTCTACTTTTATTGATAAATCTTGTTTTGAATTTATATATACCACGAACATATACCGAAGGGTGGATTTTTAGGGTAGTTGACATGTTCCACGAAAAAAATTCGGAAAAATCCCTCTAAGCAGCCTGATTTTCGACGCAAGTAGCTTTTGAAAACATTGACACATTAAATATACAGACACATAATGCCATTTACAGATATAATTTTTAAAATTAATTTACAGATTAATTTTAATCTTCAATGTAACCTATTCACACTATTAAAATTTGTAAATGTATTTTTAATACGGAAAATTAGGCAAAGAAAAAGATTTAAGTTTATTTAATTACTGCTTTCCAAATAAAAACCAAGCAATAATCGTAATAAAATGTGGTTTTGTATCTTTATATGTGTTATTTATTATCATCAAAATGTCCTAAAAAAAGTCCGTAAATTCACAAAAAATAGTTAAATAAAACTAGTTAAATAAACTCACAAAAAATATTAAAAGTACAAAATAAAATATTTCAAAATTTTTTTCGAATAACGGAACAATTTTTTTATCATTTTAAATGGTATATTACCCGATTAACGGTCCGTTGGTAGCGCACAAACTAGCATACAGAAGAAGACAGATTCGAATCCTCCGATCACGTAGTTACAGTCACTATTTTCAGAGACTAAAAATTCAATGAATACTATCACAAAGTGAACCATTTGTTTCAGTGACATGTGTGTGTCTATATCATTTATGTGTGAACCATAAACCATATGAAACACGCATACATCCCAAAATTATCTTAGTAATTTTGCACAAACATCATTCATTACACTAATCCATTTATTAATTCACAACAATGGAAAATCAAATATCCATACTCAATGGACTTTATCATTCAAACCACTATAAAAAATTGTAACAAAATTACTATGGTGATTTGAGTGATAGCGGCACGTGAGGAATCATGCTTGTGAAGAGTTGCCAGGATAATTTTGTGATGTGTGCTGGTTCCATGTTTTTTTATATGCATGGACTGTTTATGATAAGTGATACACGAGATCTACTATATGAGTACAAAATAAAATTATTTGTTTAGTGCAAGTAATTCTCAAGATTCTCCCCGATCTTGACTAACATAAACACAAAGACAGCTGCGTTTCTGAAATGAGACGTGTTTCTTGAGTTAGCATTCCATATTCTGACACACATAAAACGTCTATTTTAAAAACATTTTCGTTCTATTCCTGTAACTCCATAAGACATCAGCTAAAATTGTATTATTGGTTCTTTCCCTTTGAAAATAATTAGTTTGGAAGAGTGCACAAAATCGGATACAACATCCACACACTCATAATTAGTTTTTCGATAATTCGGTCTCGCAAAGTCTTGAAGAGGGGAGAGCTACCCCATTGGCTGAACGCCAGCTAGCAAGTCTCCAAGGCCAAAGAATCCTCATTCCGGATTCACAAAACGACGCAGGGTAAGGGAGGGAGGGTCGAAGAAATTGCTCTAATAATCTTTAGGCTGATACCAAGGTGCCTCGTATTTTATCCATCAATATTTAAAGAGGCTTCGCGAAATATTGAACTGTGAAACTCTTCTTGGCTTGATGAAAATGTCAAACCGTTGCTCATCTTTTCTGAATGACTCACTGAAAATGGCTTTAGATTCTCGATGCGTAGTTTGAATAGCGACGATGAAAATATCTAAGGTCAAACATTTTTATAGAAAATTGCCTCAAGATTATTTATCATAGGTCACGCAAATTACAATTTTGGTCATAATACATGAACAGGGTCAGTTTGACCTTGACTTTAAAAATATCCCACAAAAACCAAAAATGCTCACGCAAAAGCAAATTGTTAAGCTACATAAGACAATTCAATGGCCTGGAACGGCCCGGTACGAAGGGCATTGGGCTTGTGTACTAGAGTAACTTCGACAAAAAAAACCCTAACTGAAATCGTTCATATTTTCTGAATGACTCTGAAAATTGCTTTAGATTCTCAATGCGTCGTTTAAATCACGACGATGAAAATATCTAAGGTCAACCATTTTTATGGAAAAATTACATTCCCGATTATTTATCACAGGTCAGGGAATTTACAATTTTGGCCATAACACACATGAACGGGGTAAAATTTGACCTTGACATTAGAAATATTTATTCCACAAAAGCAAACTGTTAAGCTACACAAGACAATTAAAGGGCTAGAACGGACTGGTGAACAGCATATTCTGTTTCTGTACAAGAGTAACCCTGCCAGAAAATCCAAATTGAAATTATTCATTTTTCAGGAAGAACTCACGGAAAATGGTTTTAGATTCTCGATACGCCGTTCAAATTTCAGTGATTAAAATATCTAAGGTCAAACACTTTTATAGAAAAATTACTTTCTTGATTATTTATCGCAAGTCACGCAAATTACAATTTTCTGCATAATACATTCTGTCAGTTTGATCCTGATTTTCAGAAATACCTATTCTTTAACAGTACCCACGCAAAAGCAAATTGTTAAGCTACATAAAACTATTAAGGCCCTCTTTTAGAAAAATTACATTAATGATTTTTTTCCGATTTCAAGTTCACGCAAATTGCAATTTTGGTCATAACACATGAACGGGGTCAGTTTGACCTGACTTTAAAAACATCTATTCCTTTACAGTACCCATGCAAAAGCTACGCTTCTGAAATGGGACTTTTTATTCATCCACTCAAGTTCAAATATATTTTTTTTTGAACATGTAGTGGATGACACTGAAAGCTAATACAGTTTTTCAAATGTTAATTCATTCATTAAATTTAATTAATTAATTAACTTTAGTTTTTTTAGATTTAAGTTGCATGTATCTACCAATAGATGGCGCCAGATGTAAGAGAAAAATTTCAACTTTATTTGTAAAGGACTTTTCTGCAAAATAGTGAAAAAAAGTAGGAATTGACTTAAAAAAAAAAAATTTTTTTATTAATTAATATTAGCATTCCACAATCATAACATCCATAAACCATAGCCTATTTTAAAAACATTTTCGTTCTATTCCTATAGCTCCATAAGTCACCAGTTAAAATTGTATTATTGGTTCTTTCCTTCTAAAAATAATTATTTTGGAAGAGTACACAAAATTGGATACAACATCCACACACTCATAATTAGTTTTTCGATAATTCGGTCTCGCAAAGTCTTGAGAGGGGAGAGCTACCCCATTGGCTGAACGCCAGCTAGCAAGTCTCCAAGGCCAAAGAATCCTCATTCTGGATTCACAAAACGACGCAGGGAGGGGAGGGAGGGTTGAAGAAATTGCTCTAATAATCTTTAGGCTGATACCAGGGTGCCTCGTATTTTATCCATCAATATTTAAAGAGGCTTCGCAAAATATTGGAACTGTAAAACTTCTTCTTGGGTTGATGAAAATGTCAAACCGCTGCTCATCATTTCTGAATGGCTCACTGAAAATGGTTTTAGATTCTTGATGCGACTTTTAAAGAGCACTGATGAAAATATCTAAGGTCAAACACTGTTATTGAAAAATTACCTTCCTAACTATTTCCGATAACTTCATGCAATTTTGGTCACAATGAATAAAAGGAGTCAATTTGACCTTGACATTAAGAATAACTATTCCACAAAAATACTTACTCAAAAACAATTTGCTTAAACTACATAATATAACTAAATGGTCTGGAACGGCCTGCTGTGAAGCATATTGGGTTTTCTGTATTAGAGTAACAATGACACAAAAAAAAAAAAAACTGAAATCGTTTTTTTTTCTGAATGCTTCACTTAAAATTGCTTTAAATTCTAGATGCATGGTTTAAATTTCAGTGATGAAAATATCTAAGGTCAAGCACACTAAAAAATTTACCCTCATGGTTATTTCCGATCACAGGTCGCAAATTACAATTTTTACCATAACTCATGAATAGGATCAATTTGATCCTGACTTTAGAAAGAGTATCTATTCCTCAACAGTTTTCACATAAAAGCAAACTGTTAAGCTACATGAAGCAATTAAATGGCCTGGAACGGCCTGCTGTGAAGCATATTGGGTTTTTGTACCAGAGTAACCCCAACAAGAAAATTCCAATTGAAATAATTTATCTTTTTCGGACGACTCACTGAAAAGGACTTTAGATTCTTGATACATCATTTAAATAGTAATGACGAAAAAAACTAAGATCAAACACTGCTATAGAAAAATTACCCTCATGATTATTTCCGATCACAATTCATGCAAATTACAATTTTTGCCGTAACACATGAATGAGCTCAATTTGACCCTGACTTTAGAAATATCTTTTCTAACGTTGTACTCACGCAAAAGCAAATTGTTAAACTACATAAAACAATTAAATGGCCTGGAACGGCCTGGTATGAACCATATTGGGTTTTAGAACTAGAGTAACCTCAACTGAAATCGTTATTTTTTCTGAATGATTCCACTAAAAATGGTTTTAGATTCTTGATACGTCATTTAAATCGCGACGATGAAAATATCTAAGGTCAAATAATTTTATAAAAAAATTACCTTCATGATTATTTACGATCAAAGATTCACGCAATTTATAATTTTGGGTCAAATTACAACAGGGTCAGTTTGATCGGGACTTTAGAAATATTTATTCCTTAACAGTATTCTCTAAAAAATAAATTGTTAAGCTGCATAAAGCAATTTAATTGCTGGAAGGCCTGTGTGAAGTTCATGTACCAGAGGAACCCAAATAAGAAAATCCCAATTGAAATAGAACTGAAAATGGCTTTAGATTCTTGATACATCATTATATAATAGCAATGATGAAAATAACTAAGGTCAAACACTGTCATAAAAAAAACTACCTTCATGATTATTTATCACCCGTCAGGCAAATTACAATTTTGGCTATAACACATGAACTGTCGGAGGGGGGGAAGGAGAATTTGGCATAAGAAATATTTTGCTCAAAAATACTCACGCAGAAGCAAATTAAGCTACATAAAACAATCAAAGGATTGGTACTGTCTGATGTGAAGCATATCTGGTTTTCTGTGCTAGAGTAAGGCCGACAAGAAAATCCGAATTGAAATTATTCATTTTTCCTGAAGAACCCAAGGAAAATGGCTTTAAATTCTTTACGCATCTTTTAAACTGCGAAGATGAAAATATCTAAGGTCAAACACTTTTATAGAAAAATTATCTTCCTGATTATTTATCACAGCAATACAATCCTGATTATTTACACGCAAATTACAATTTTGGTCATCACAGGGATAAGGTCAATTTGACCTTGACTTTAGAAATATCTATTCCTTAACAGTACTCGCCGAAAATCAAATCGTTAAGCTACATAAAACAATCCAATGGCCTGGAACGGCCTGCTGTGAAGCGCATTGGGTTTTTGAACTAGAGTAACCTCAACTACAATCGTTAATCTTTTCTGAATGACATCACATCACTAAAAATGACTTTAGATTCTTGACAGTTACGACGTTTAAATCGCGACGATGAAAATATCTAAGTTCAAACACTTTTATAAAAAAAATTACCTGCTTGATTATTTATCACAGGTCACGTAAATTACAATTTTGGTCATAACACATGAACGGGGTCAGTTTGATTCTGACTTTATAAATACTTATTCTTTAACAGAACTCAAGTAAAAGAAAATTTTTAAGCTACATAAAACAATTAAAGGGCTGGAACGCCCTGGTGTAAAGCGTATTCTGTTTCTGTACTAGAGTAACCCTGACAAAAAAAAATCAAATTGAAATTGTTCATCTTTTCTGAAGAACACACGGAAAACAGCTTTAGATTCTTGATGCATCGTTTAAATAGCAATGATGAGAATATCTAAGGTCAAACACTTTTTATAGAAAAATTACCCTCATGATCATTTCTGATCACAGGTTCACGAAAATTATAATTTTCACCATAACTCATGAATAGGATCGATTTGACCCTGACTTTAGAAATATTTATTCTCTAACAGTACTCACTCTATATAGAAATACCTATTTCTTAACAATACTCAATCAAAAGCAAATTGTTAAGCTGCATAAAACAATTAAAGGGATGGAACGGCCTGGTGTGAAACGTATTGGGTTTTCTGTAGTAGCCCCGACAAGAAAACCCAACTGAAATCCTTCATATTATCTGAATGACTCATTGAAAATGGCTTTAGAATCCTGTTGAGCCGTTTAAATCGCGACGATGAAAATATCTAAGGTCAAACACTTTTTTAGAAAAATTACTTTCACGATTATTTCCGGTCACAGGTCACGCAAGGTCATTTTGGCCATAACACATGAACGGAGGAGGATAAGTCAATTTGACCTTGACTTTAGAAATATCTATTCTAACAATACTCACGCAAAAGCAAATTGTTCAGGTACATAAAACAATCCAATGGCCTGGAACGGCCTGCTGTGAAGCGTATTAGGTTTCTGTGCTAGGGTAACCCCTACAAGAAAGCCCCAACTGAAAGCTTTTGTTTCTATTCTGGGTATGAGCGCATAAAATCCATAAACCACGCGGTAGAGTAGGCTCGACAAAAAAAAAAAGAAGGAACAAAATTTCGGAAAAGAAAGAAAGGTAATCTCACGGTGCACCCTAGATAAGCCGAGTATACATCTGCCGATTTAGTGGAGAACAGACTACGGCCAAAATGCCGGTATAGCAGACATTAGCTGAGACGCTTAAAAACAATTTTATAACAAAAGGCTTTAATTGATAAACAAACAAAAAAAACAGTAATCCTATACTTTGACAATGGCAAAATCCACACTGGAAGAGTGGATAAAAAGAGACTCCTTGAAGAATTTGGCTGGAAAATACTGCTAATTTCTTCTCTTTACATTGCTTCAACATATTATGATAGTTCTTATCATCATTTTTGATCATCATACTAATGATTATCATCTTTCTAAGAAGCATTTAGAATAATTTTGCAGGATATAGACTGGCTTTAAGAAATGATATTGACGATCTTTTTGATTTTTTGAAAGAGTTTGATCTTTTTGCAATGAAAAATTATAATTACTTATATATAAAAAAAAAAAACCGCTAGAGCTGAAAGGAAGAATCCTTGAAAATAATGGTGACTCATGATTAAATAAGGCTAGGTTTAAGTCTTATTTCAAATTGTACATAACTTTAATTTCAATTTCATATATAAATTTTTGCAGAACCTGGATTTATCTGATGGATAGCATATTGGCTATACGAACTAAGGGAGCTGGATTCAAATAGTGATAAACATAACCGAAATTAAAAGATTTCATTTCATTGCTAGGGATGATTGCGATAATTCTGAAGGATAGATAGTTCTTCGGTAGAGCTCGATGGAAGATTAGAAACTTACAAAAACTCATTAGATGTCCTCCTTGTGATAGCCCGTTTAAAATTATGCAGGCAAAATATGGGCACAGTATAGAAGAGGCCATTTGATGCATTATATATAATGCGGAATATTTTACATATGTTTCCTTTTAACCATCAAGCAATCCAGCATTAAAACACATCGATCTCTCGGAAGCATTTTAAGAATGCAGTGTTTTCTTAGTGAAAGTTTCTGTCATGTATGTCTATTTTTATTTAATTAGAATCTCAACCATGGATGCTGATAGTGGTTCGAAATCCACTTTAAACCGTAGGTCCAGGTCTAGCATGACTGTAAAATATAGGGCTATAAGACTGTAAGGTATTTTTTTTTATAGGTACTCCGTAAAATATAAACATTTCCTGTCTCGAAATCAGCCAATAGGCACACGGCCTTGGCCCACCATGGGGCTGTTACGCCATTGAATAAGAAGAAGAATCGCAAAGAAAACGTCAAGAATCAAAAATGTTATTCAAAAACTTGCATTATTGATTATTTGTCCATCGAAAAACTTTAACCTATCGGAAAAAGGAAAACGTTAAAAATAAAAAAAAATGGAGTGAAATTTTACCGATAGGATTTCTAAAGATTGCTACAAATACTATAAGGCAAGGATAGTATTATAAAGTAATACCGATTTGTCTTTATGTCACATCTATAAAAAGGCAATTGTTTCATGTTGAAATGATGTTTATATTTTTTTTGATAAACTGGTGCACTTCAATATTATTTATCTTTAGTTATATTTTTATAAAATAATCTTTTATATAAAAGGGTAACTGTTTCCTGTTTAGAAAAAAAAAAGTCTCTACTTCCTTCTCGTAAACCCGTAAAACTTCTTCGGAGTTTTTCTTCTTTTAAGAAACGGATTATTTTCGTTTAAAAGAAGTTTTATGTGAAATATAAAACTGAGATTAAAAACAACTTTGAGTTATTGATATCATTTTTAAAAAATAAATTTTAGATTTAAAAATAAATTTTTGACTAATTGCTTTTTTAAAGTTTGAAATATGATATATTTTTTGCTGAAAAATGAATTCTTTTAGAAAATAAAGATTTTAATTCTTACTCTGTTTTCTAAAAGGATGATTTTTAATCGGATTACCACTTTTTAACACTTGGATTTTTTTTATCACAATTTCAAAATACTAATGCTTACAAAAAAAACTTTAAAACTAATTATTACTTTACTGATTAAAATCAAAGTATTTTTATTTAAGTATTTTTTTTTTTTTAAATTTAGAGGCGTTTTTACGCAATGGCATTTAGTTTAAAATTATTTCAATTGAAAAAAAAAAAAAAGGAATTAAAAATCTATTAATGATAATGATTGTGTTATGTTACCTATGTGAGTGGTTCCTAAGTTTCCTCAAACACATGACCATACATTCCTCACAATTCTTCCTGGAAGATATATATTGGTTCTCTCCTATTGCATATAGTGCAAAAAGTTTCCGGTCCATATATAATTTTGGATGTGCTACAAATCTGCGTGGTTATGTCAGATACCCGCCATTGTTATTTTATTTTCACTGCTTTACTTTAATCAGCATTATTTGAGCAAAAATTTAATTACCACACAAAAATTCTTTACTTTTACGTCTGTTCTACACTAAGTTTCAAAACTCATTTCATTTCTAAATTAGTGAAGTAATTTCTTACCTGTGAATAGAACACATGGCATCACTCTGCGCACTCTCCGAGTTCCTCAACTTAGAAGGACTCTTGTCCATCCCCTTCCTGAGCGATCTCAGAGACTGCGATCTCACCACTTCAGGCGACAACCCCTAGTAGCCAGGGGACTCCTCGAAACGACAGACTGACAACATCTAGGACTCCGGTTCAAGACGCTGGGGTCCAAGGTAGGACTCCTGCTGATCACTTGCTGATTCAGCAAAGGACTGTAACGAAGGGTCTTGTTGTCCATTGTAGGGCTTTTCGAATGCCCGCCAGATGGTGGTTGCAATCTGTGACTGAGCGGTTCACCAGAGGACTCAATCTATGGGAAGCCTTTGGGCAACCAATGGAATTCAATTCCATTCTGGGGTACAGAGTTTTAGAGTCATTGCAAATCTTGGAACAAGATGAACTGCACTTGGGGACATGAGAATCAAGAGATAGATTTCTGGTCTTGGAGCGCTTACTTTCGTTAGAGTGATTTGTTGCATTGCAGTTGGTCATGTAAGGCTCCAGAGTTGGGCTTCGGCTGATGATTTTGGAGTTGATGGCGCGCTTGTTTTCGTTGCATGAGACACCATTGGCGATATAAGGCTCCATGGTCTGGCTTCTTCCCATATGTTTCGATTCTTTGAAGGTCTTGTTGATGCTGTAACTCGTTGAACTGGTCGCAGAGGTGGAAGGCTCTGGTGATGTAGGACTTTTACGAGGTGGTTTTGACTCGCTCGATTCTAATGTTGGAGAACCTTCACGGTCTGGGCTCTTGCAAAGTTTCATGACAACCTGGTTTCTTGGTTTTGGTTGGAGTGTCACTGGAGATTCTGTTAGCCGTGAGTATCCAGATGTGTCCCTGTTGTAGGGTGGCAAGAGAAGGGAGAAGTCTGTAGTCCATCTCTTCTCTTTAGGGGTCAGTCCTACATAGCTGAAGTCAGATCGACTGCGTGGTATGGGTGATTTAGGAGCTGGTTTCATTGGTTCTTGTTGGGGTATCGATGACATGTTTATACTTCAAAGAAGCTATTGATTAAGGCTTTTGTTAAATATATAATATTAGTATCGCATCACAGATATTTAGTGAATGAGGTTTTAAATGAAAATTTTCTTTAAAAAAGAAATGCCTTTGATGAAATTTAATAATGCACTGAGAGGAGTGTTTAAAAAAAAAAATAATTGTTTCAATAATAAAAGTATGTTGGTATTGTATAAATACAGTTCTTTTTAAAAAATAGTATGATTTGTTTTTTGTTATTTTGTAAGATCACTTTATTCTTCAGTTTTATTGCTTGTATTGTTTTAAAGGCTTTGTTGTTTCTGTTCACATAATTGCACTGTTTGCACAATGTCTAAATGCTAACTTGGAACTATGCTAACTTTTTCAGCATAACAGAATAATGCATTTAGTTAATCAAGGCCCCAAATCTTGAAGAGGTAAGCGTTGTATATGTCTCAGAACATGGTCCGCTGTGATGTAAATTTAAATAAAATATCAAAGTATTTGATTCTGATGATACCGGGTTTCTGTAATTAATTTTTATCATGCTGATCTCATGAAAGTCTTCAATTAATTATCTGCAAAAGATGGATAAAAAACAATTTAGACAAAATAAACACCTACATATCATTATCTATAAATTGTAACATATTATTTTTAAGCAATGAATAAGAAAAAAAAGCAAAATAGTATGAGTACACAACAAAATCTTAATCACATAAAAGAAGGAGCAGCGCTACAAGCCAACGTACTCTACGACGCATTATATTCCATGCAAATCATTTGAATATGTTTTTTTTAACAAACAGGGATCATTATCTTCTTCCTGACGGTTGTATTTCACCAAGAAATGTTGTTGTCGGGCGTTCCTTTACGTCTAAAATGATACGTCCCTTATTTAGAGTTAGCCGGAATACACCACGAGAAGAGGTGGAGGGAATCTTGTCTACAGCAATCCGATTTTGTCATCACTATTTTAAAAGACAAATCCAAAGGTAGCTCATAATTTTTTTTTCTTTTTATATATACTGTAAGCCATATTTCTCTTACAATATCATCCTCAATGTAATCATCCAGATAGAAGTGCATGGCAGCTAATGCTGCCATTTACTCGTTAAAGTCAAACTATATAGGCAGCTTATACTGAGTATACTTTCTTTTCTCCTCAATTTCGTGACAAAACACAAAGAATTTTTAAATAGTTCTTTCAGCAAAAACCTGATTCACTATCAAAGAGTAAATGATTCAACCTGATTCACTATCAACGAGTAAATTATTCAACCTGATTCACTATCAACGAGTATAATAATCTCAAGAGTAATAACTAAGGATTCTTCTCCTTTTTCAAGCTGCCTGATGGCCAATTGGCTAGCTCTCTGGCCTTTGGTACCACGGGTTTCAGGTTCGTGGCTGTGACATGGTTGCTTGTTAGTGGTTCTAAATCCACGTTAAACTGTATGTCCCGGTCTAATTGGCCTAAAATGTGCCCAAAATGACCATAGAGCAACAAACCTAACCTAATATCTTTCTTCACTCACCTTTGAGACAAAATATAAAGATTAAGGAAAAGTTATTTCAACAACCGTTATTTTACTGTCAATGTGTAGGGCACTACTAAATGAACGGAATCAAAATATAAGACTGCTGTTAGTAAATAATAGCCACTATTCCCATTTATATCATACAGTTTTTAGAAGAGAAACAAAGTTGACTTGACCACAAACTGTCAATGCTAATAGAACCGAAGTAGAAAGTCTGATTATAATCTTTGTTCATGCATTCAGGTATCTTACAAAGAGCTGAATTGGAAAAAAAATAATATTTTTTAACTAATATTGAAGTAAACATGTCAACTTTTTGTAATTGGTTACAGTCGATTATTTCACTTTCAACTCCAAACGCCCAACAGTCATGTTTTACCGGGATCTGCTGTTTAAAGTGAATTCCGAATCACTACAAACACCATGGGGCTATTGTGCCAATGAAAAAAGATGAAAGATATATATTTCGTTCGTGGCTCTCTCTATGCATTTCCTTGTCTTAGATAATACTCCATGCTGAATCTGTCACATTTTGGGAGAATGACTGCAGAGTAGGCACTCACCATGAAGAGAAATAAACCACTCTTACCAATAAATACCAATATTTGCGATAAAATTATATTTATACCTCCAAATTATGAATTCTTAAAAGTAATTTTGAATCGAAAATTTTGGACCGAGGAAGTGATACATAATTTACTTTTATGACTAATTCTAACAAAGATGAACGATCGCTCGAATTGCTCATTCCACTTTTAATTATTATATAATTAGCTATACAGAATTCAACAGGCACAGGTGTATCTGTGTGAAATTATGTATCATCAGCATAAAAAGACTAACTCAGGTTTGAAATTTGTTGCCAAATGTTCATCATCTTCTTTTTTCTTCTTCATTGGTGCAACAGCCCCATGGTAGGTCAATGTCGTCTCACAACGGCAGATTCCCAGATATAGATGTCTTCTTTTTTTACGGAATAGAGGTTGTCCACCATAAGCCCTACGCTCCACGGTCTTAGCAGTCACCTACGGTTTAAAGTGAATTCCGAACCTCTACAAACATCCATGGAAATTTTCATCTAATCCCTTTATTTACAGTTTGAACATGAAAAGCAAACCCCTTATTTCCCTATGGGTTAAACTGCATTTCCATCAACAGATCTGTCGTGCCTATTCCCGGAGTTTATAAGGATTATTTTGTATATCATGGTTTATTGAGTGTCGAGCAAAATTCTCCAATTCAAAAAAAAAAAACCCCAAAGTCAATCTCTTTGTTGCCCTATAATAATGTATGGAGATTCATATAACTGCACCAGATAACTGCCCAGAGGTCTAGCCAGAATGTAATCTCAAATATTCATTTCCAGACAGACGTGTTGAGTACTTCATTCCAGAGCAGTAAACGACTACTAAATAGTTCCTCCGTACTTCAAACATTCCCAGAAACGAAGAAAATCGCTCATTCCATTAAGGAGCTGGAATGAAAAGAGCGTCCATCACCGAAATCGTCTGATGATAAAACCACCCCCGCGGGCGTTCTTATCTTCCGCGATAACAACCTCTCTCTCAGAGGAGGTCCTCTTTCTCCCGGAGGACTTTACGACCCCAAAAAAAAGAGGAGCGGGAGGAAAACGGGAGAGGCTTCTCCTCCCAGGATTCAATGAGCCAATCTGTTCAAACTGAAAGGATTGGCTCTGGCATAGAATGGGGAAAAAAGGATAAAATGGAAACAGGACTTGTTTTAGAAAGTTTGACGACTGTTTCGCCGTGGCGGATGTCGCTGTCTTTTCAATTTTTCGATTGAAAATGGTTCTTCGGTGAATGGTTCTTGAAGGAACACTTTCTTCGCTCCCTAACAACATTTTGTCGCCAGGCTGTTGTCACAAAATGAAATGCTTTTCGAAATGACAGACAATTCCTTTTTCGCTTTTCTGGTGAAATGTCTCAGGTAGCTTCTGTAATACTAGTGCTAGGTACATTCAATAATCACAACACTGTTGCAGCATCATTTTATTTGTTACATTTTATATTATATACAAGTATTCCTCTGAAGATATTAATTCTTGTTACTACTTTTTTTTTTTTTTGTTCAAATGCAGCTGGCAAACACTTAGACAATTGTTTAGACGCCTTAAGGCAAGCGCTGCACCGACGTTGTTACTAAATATTATTATTGAAATTATCAACTGTATTATTACATGTATAACATTAATAATACATGCAATTGATACATATATTGTTGAATTATGTATTGATTTTATTTATTATATTTTATATTAAATACAGGTAATCTTTCTTAAAATATTAGTTCTTATTTTCAAATATTATTATTGAAATTATCAACTGTATTATTACTAGTTAAATACATGTAGAACATTAATACATTGATAAACTAATAGAAATTAATAATTAGTATTATTATCTGTTATTATTTAAAATACGAAATGCGTCTTATTAAAATATCAACTTTTTCGGACTTTGAAAAATTTATGTTTAAACTTTGTGGGCATAATTTAGAAATCCCATTAAAATTCTAATTTTTTTTTTATTGTTGACTATTGCATAAGATGTTAACAATTTTGCAAATTTTCTCACTCACTACATATTTACTCAGTTTCATTTTAGCATTATTCGATAATAGATAGTGTCATACTTTTGAAATCGTCATGTATGTCATTTATTTTAAATATTGTCAGAATTAGGACATCCATCAACAGATCTGAGTGCCTATTCCCGGAGTTTATACGAATTATTTTGTATGACATAGTTTATCGAGTCTCGAACATCATTCCTCCAATTCAAAAAAAAACCCAAAGCTATCCTCTTTCTTGTCCTATAATAATATATGAACGTTTCATATAACTACCCGGGGGTCAGCCAGAATGTAATCTCAAATATTCATTCCAGACAGAGGAAGTACTTCATTCCGAATATAAATACTACTTAGTTCTCTGTGCTTCAAACATTAAAGAAACGAAGAAAATCGCTCATTCCAGTTTGAAAACTATTATATCATTAATTTTACTGAAAAATTCAATAGGCAATGTTTATCTGTGAAAAACTTATTATCATAAGCATAAAAAGACTAACTCAGATTTATAATTTATTGCCAAATGTTCATCATCTTCTTTTTACTTCATTTGCAACAACCCCCATGGTGGATCAAGGCAGATTGACTACTAGCATATTTCGAGATATAGATGTCCGGGGAAGAGTTGTCAGCCACATGGCGAACAAAAGTATTAGACCAGGACATATGATTTAAATGAATAAACCTACAAACATCCATGGAAAGTTCATTTAATGCTTAAACTGCATTTCTATCCTATGGTTAAACCGTTTCCATCAAGTAGATCTTTGTCTATCAGTGTAAAATTTATATGGTGTAGTTTTTGTTTGTCATGGTTTATGGAGTCTCAAAATTTCCTTCAATTTAAAAACCCCAAAGTATAAATTTTTATAATGCACCAGATAATACACGGGGTTTTAGCCGGAATGTAATCACAAATATTCATTCCAGACAGACGTGCTGAGTACTTCATTTAAAACTACTAAATTTGTTTAAACATTGAAACGAAGAAAATCGCTCATTCCATTAAGGAGGGAATGAAAAGAGCGTCCATCACCGAAATCGTTTGATGATAAAACCACCCCCGCGGGCGTTCTTATCTTCCGCGATAACAACCTATCCTCTCAGAAGGTCCTCTTTCTCCGGAGGACTTTACGACCCCTAAAAAAAAAAAAAAAGAGGAGCGGAAGGAAAACGGGATATTTAATCTCCTCCCAGGGGATTCAATGAGCCATCTGTTCAAACTGAAAGGATTGGCTCTATAATTTTAAAAAAAGGATAAAATGAAACAGGACTTGTTTTAGAAATGTTTGAGGACTGTTTCGCCGTAGCAATGTCGCTGTCTTTTCAATTTTATTGGGAATGATTCTTCGGTGAATGGTTCTTGAATTGAACACCTAGTCCCCAACAACACTTTGTGACCCAAGGCTGTTGTCACAAAATGAAATGCTTTTGAAATGACAGACAATGGCTTTTCGCTTTTCTGGTGAAATGTCTGAGGTCAGCTTCCAGAAGAGTACTAGGCCCATTCAATAATGAAACACTGTTGCAACATTGTATATTGGTTTTATTTGTTACACTTTATATTATGTACAGGAAACTCTTAAGATATTAATTCGTGTTACTAAATATTATTATTGTAATTATCAACTGTATTATTATTACTGAATAATACATATATAACATAAATACATTGTTAGATTAATACAAATTAGTATTATCTATTATTATTAAAAATATTAAATGCATCTTATCATGCAAACGAGGAGATGGTGTTTGGGACGTTCAGCAACTTGCCTCGTTATTCTGGTGGGAGTTTTCCGAGTCCCTGTGAACAAACAAATACGGGGTGGACCTTAAAAGGCTGCCGTCCTTTTCAGCGAAAAGCCAAGTCAGAGTTCTACCAACGGGTGCTCCATCCCAACAGAAGTTTACCCCCTTTCAGTCGTGTCCAGTTCTTAATCCAAAGTCGACAACAACCTCTTTGAAAATTTTTCTTCTAAATTTTTTCCAGTTATCCTCCATTGTGTCACATATTTTCCTTTGCTATTATATAATTATTCACTAATATACGATGACTTAATTTTGTACTATATTGTGAAATGATGAATTGATTTCTGACTGCACCTATTTTCATGAATAAATTGCAATTACACAAAAAAATCACAGTGATTTAATTTTTAATCCACCTGTAGAAAACAAAGTAGAATAGGCACATGAGATCTATGAGATAAAACGTGTTTTTATGTGGAATATTGATTCAATATAGAGTTATGCTGGTTTTTTCCAATAATATTTAAACTGTAATTCAATTTTTATTAGATTATTTTAATAATTTATATTATAGTTGGTTGCGTGCAATTTGCAATTCTCAGTTCATTTTGAATAATTTATATTTTGTGCTGCTAATAAGGAAATGCATTTCCAATTTTAAACTTACTTCACTTACCTTTACAATGAAGAATAAATTTAACATAAACAATTGAATTACCTTTAGATTAAAGAAGCTTTAAGTTTTACATTAATTGACTTACATTTACAATGAAGAAGTTTCATGTAAATTCAACATAAATAATTGAATTACTTGTATAATGAAGAAGTGTCATGTAAGCTTTACATAAGTAATTGAATTACCTTTAGATTAAAGAAGCTTCATGTAAGTTTTACATAAGTAATTGACTTACATTTACAATGAAGAAGCATCACTTAAGTTTTTACATATGTAATTAAATTAACTTTACAATGAAGAAGATTCGTATAAGTTTTACATAAATAATTGAATTACCTTTACAATGAAGAAGTTTCATGTAAATTTAACATAAATAATTGAATTACTTGTATAATGAAGAAGTGTCATGTAAGCTTTTACATAAGTAATTGAATTACCTTTAGATTAAAGAAACTTCATGTAAGTTTTACATAAGTAATTAAATTTACTTTACAATGACGAAGATTCGTATAAGTTTTACATAAGTAATTGAATTACCTTTACAATGAAGAAGTTTCATGTAAATTTTACATAAATAATTGAATTTCCTTTACAATGAAGAATATCCACATAAGTTTTACATAATTAAATTACCTTTACAATGAAGAAGTTTTATGTAATTTTTACATAAGTAATTGACTTACCTTTATGATGTAGAAGTTCCATATAAGTTTTACATAAGTAATTGAATTACCTTTAAAATGAAGAAGAATCATGAAAGTTTTATATAAGTAATTGAATTACTTTTACAAAGAATTACGAGTTTTACATAAATAATTTAATTAACTTTACGATGAACAAGTTTCATGTAAGTTTTATATAAGTAATTGAATTGCTTTTACAAAAAAAAAGATTTACATAAGTAAATGATTTATCTTTGAAGAAGTTTCCTGTAAATTTTTATATAAGTAAGGATGAAGTTAAGTAAGATAATAGGATACAATTATTTCTTTCACTTCAATTCTGCTTAAACTTTCATTATTTTGAATAGTTTAAAACTGGGAATATCGCGGTCGTGCTCTACTTATTTTCACTTATTAACACCACTAGCAGTTCACCGATAAGGAAGGGTAGATACTTCCTTTCAAGACGACTTTCAATGTAATTGTCTTTCATTTGTAAGTTGTATGACAAAAAACCCCTAAATTTCCAATCAATTAATTCATTTTTTAACTCTTCCTACTGACACAATCGCTAACAAATCTTATCCTTTCTTAAAGCAGTGACTACAATGCCTGACTCCAGCAGATTCAAAATTAACAAGATGACTACACTCACAACAAAGCGTGCATTTTCATGAAATATATACTGTACAGAATCGAAATTTCATAAAACGCAGACGTAATACAAAACACTTGCCTATACACTAAATTATTATTTAAAAAAACACCAATGAGTACAGAATTAAAAATGTGATTTCCTTCTCAAAATCTACTTACATTATTTAGTCTAAGAACAGATTTGGGCCGAGTAGTAAGGGAAGTATAATGGAGGATTCAGATATAAATCTACAACAATCACTGCTTTCAGAAACGAGAAAACTTGATGATGATTTTAATAGCATATATAAGTCTATCTGGTGGAGTTTTCCACGTTTTTGTTCCATACAACAGACAATAAGGAGAAAAAAAAAAATTCCCAACCAACTATAACCCCAATCAACTGAAATCCCAACCAACTATAACCCCAATCAACTGAAATCCCAACCAACTGTAATACAACCCAACCCCACTGTAATACAACCCAAGTCAATTGTAATACAACCCAACTCAACTGCAATACATCCCAACTGCAATACATTTACCCAGTGACTCCTTTTACAATGTGTCTGCCATGGAAATCCGCGTGAAAAGATTTAATCAGAATCTGCAAAAAGGATGGTATAAAATTCTCAAAACAATGTCAGCATAATTAGAAGCAACATTGTACTGTTGAAATTACCTCCGTCATAAATAACACGTTTTATCATTAAAATGATATTTATGTTTATGTTTTAGCTGGTTGGAATATACCAATAGGTTAAACATAGGCTCACCGATACATAGAAAAAAATCAGTTTTTAAAAAATCACATTCAGCTTCATTTCAATCAAATTCACATTCATTCAGAAATTTAATCTAAGCGGCAAATCTTCCAGTCAGCAATACAGTTTCATAATACTATGCTTTAATCCAACTGTAATTCATGTACCCAGTGACTCCTTTTACAATGCACCTGCCATGAAAATCCTCGTCAAAAGATTTAATCAGAATCTGCAAAAGGGATGGTATGAAATTCTGGAAACAATGTCAGCATAATTAGAAGCAACATTGCACTGTTAAAATTACCTCGGTCATAAATAACGCGTTTTATGTTTAAAATGAATCATAATTACTATGAGTGAACTGTCATTACAATAATTACATTACTCAGGTTTTCTCTCATTAATAATAACTGATATTAATTTAGCCTCGTTGGATGACATCAAAAATTAGCAGAAAACGGTTAAGCGGAGTAATATTTTTGCTTAAACAGCTCTCTAGGGGAAATTCTTGCGTTGCTAATTAAGGACATTATGCGAGATGCTTTTTCGAAATGTATAATGTGTTATTTTGGGTTTAAATACTTATTAATTTACATAAATACAATATATTCAGCAGTACATTCTTAACTTAATTTGTTTCATTACTTTGCATTTCTATACATTTAATCAGAAAACCATTTTTCAAATAAATTTTTAAGCTTATTTTTCATATAAAATATTTCATATTTTTCTTTGAAATGCAGTTGTACCTCGATATACGTCCGCTTTGGAATGCGTCTAACTCAATGTACGTCTTGTTTGAATGCAATCTTTGGAATACGACTAGTGTACAAACAGATAGGAATGGATCACAAAAGGGGAATGAATGGTCAGATGATCCCCATGAACAAATGGACCGAAGTGATCAGACGATCCCCAAAGAACAAATAGACAGGAATGATCAGATGATTCCCAAATAGACAAACAAATGGACAGTAATTATTAAATGATCCCCACAAACAAATGAACAAATAGACATGAAAATTATCCCCAAGTACAAATTTATCGAGTTGATCCTCAAGAAGAAATTGACAGGAATGATTAGATGATTCTCACGAACAAATGGACCGAAATGATCAGTTGATCCCTAAGAACAAATTGGCAGGAACGATCAGATGATCTCAAAAACAAATAGACAGGAATGATCACAAAATGGGCATGAATGGTCAGATGATCCCCATGAACAAATGGACAGGAATGAAATGATCCCCACGAACAAATAGACAGGAATGATAATCCCCATGACAAATAGACATGAATAATCAGATGATCCCCCAAATCAAACAAATGGATAATAATGATTAAAAGATCCCCGTGAACAAACGGACCGGAATTATCAGATGATCTCCAAGAACAAATAGACAGGAATGATCAGATGATCCCAGAAAGACCAGAAGAAATGATCAGATCCCCAGGAATGATCAGATGATTCCCACTAACAAATGGACATGGATGATCAAATGATCCCCATGGACAAATAGACATGAATGATCAGATGATCCCCACGAACAAATGGACAGAAATGATCAGATGATCTCCACGAACAAATGGACAGAAATGACCAGAGGATGGATAAATGGACAGAAATAACCAGAGGATGTATAAATGGACAGGAATGACCAGATGATGGGCAGGAATAACCAGAGGATGTATAAATGGACAGGAAGGATCAGATGATCCCCACGAACAAATAGACAGGAATGACCAGATTATGGCATATTTTTTTAAAAATCTTGAAGAAAACACAGATATTCTTTGAAGTAGCTAAACCAGAGCTTCTCAACTAAGTACAAGTAGGGAAAAGAAATAGGAATGATAATATTAGTTTCGTAAATTTTCATTTATGTATGAGTTTCAACTAATTGCCTTTTGTAGTGGGGAAGGTTGGGCAATCAGATTGTAACAGGGTGTGGATGGGTTGAGATATTTGAGGCACAGGTTGAAGAACTCACAGCTTTATTTACACGCGCATAGATCATCACACATAGTTGGAGACATACAATAATTAACACATTTAAATACTATATAATTATAAATTTGTGGTGGGATTCCCTTCTAAGCCGAAAATCCGATACTCGGAATACGCGCAGGAAGTGAGAAATATACTTCCTCTCCAAGTGACAGTCTGTAGGCCAACTGACCCTTTCTCTTGAACACCGCAGGGGCTCTTTTCAGTCAGTAGGGGGGGAAGCACGGTTAGCATTTTCTATTTGTGTATTTTATTATTAAGCACTGTTTATAGCATTTCAAACAATCCCATTCATGTATAAAATACCAATAACAATAAACATTTTTTTTCATGGCAAAGAATTAATGAAGTATTTTAAAACTTATATTGATTAAAAATATATTATGCTTATTTTAAATATAATAAGAAAAACAGTGGATTCAAATTTTCAAACATCAAAATTAAATTATTAAGTCGTAAAAATAAACACATCGGAGTGGTACGGTTGCAGCCAACGGAATCCTAGACTTTCCGTAAATAATAGAACCTTCTTAATTCTTTGTTTTTTACGTCCAAATCGCAGGCTAAAAAATGCAGCAGATATATGACTGATTTATAATTATCTAGGGTTGGGCACGAAAAGTAAGACTGCTACAGCACCTGTATTTTCCATCAGAAACTTGAAATAGCAGCCCCAAGTATGACAATTGAGAGTTCGCCCCTGTCTTCTTTCAACTTCCTGGCAAACCATACAAAATATTCGAATATTCAACAACACGATAACTGTATATAATCCTACTGTATAGTAATATGAAACTATTGCACTAATGCTATCAAGCGCACTTTGTTCACATATTGTTACCACCAGCCTGTTTCATGATGAAAATACAGACAATGGAAAAAGATAAATCATAAACAAAAGTAATGAACAAGCAATACCTGTCCAGAGTTTTTCAAAGCAATGTATTTGGTTTTTTTTTTGTGTTTGTCAAATATCACGTTTGAATCAGTTTCTGCAAACCTTGTAGTCACCGCTTTCAGCAACAAAATAAATGCATATTGCATCTTACAGCGATATGCAGTTAATTTGATGACAGAAATCTGGTTTTCCACTAAAAGACATGCTATCTCTAAACGCCCTCCCTTTATCGTCCGTTGGTGTATTGATCGTAAAATGCCCTATCAAACAAAAAGCATTCGGAACTAGTTAAGAGCGGGCATTATCGGCAGAGCATGATGAATCTGCAACAAGGATTCTGCCGAAAAGTCCCATTCAGCTTTTTGCTCCAACAATTAGGAGTCCAGAGAACTGCAATTTCCTTTGACGATCGTCCTTCCGCCTGGATGGAATCGTGATTAAATCAAGAGACAATCGGAAGATGCGCATCCATTCTTATTTTTTTTCTTGCAGTCGATATAAATCGATGACATCTTTGTTATGTGTACCGCAAAAATTCTTATTGCATTTATATTGAGACAGACCATAAAATATACTAACACCTGGAAGGGCACGATGTGATGGATAGCGCCTTGAATTTCTGGTCTAAGAGAGTTCAGTTAGAAATATGAAAATTAATCGAAAGATCACATTTTTATGCTGCAAATCAGTACGAATGATTCGAAATCAAGAAATTGTTTCAGTATAGGATCTGAGAATGAGGATGAGATCGATCCTCCCTGACACTTATAATAAAAGGGATATTTTTCAAATTGTGATGACACTAATTCTAGCCTCGGTGGAAGCACTCTAGCGCCTTGGTGCCACAGAGTTCGATTCCAGGCAGTGCCCTGAATGTTTGTAGAGGTTCGAAATCCACTTTGAAACCGCATGGCCCGGTCTAATATGACTTTTGAGCATAGGGTTGACAACCCCGTAAAAATAATACATCTCATGCTTCGGAATCTGCCACTAGACAGATGACCTTGTTGACCCTTTGAATAAGAAATAGAAAATATTATGTAAATAGATATCCTGTGTGTAAGGTTATGATTGACAAAGGATCTAATCTTTTAATCTACAATAAAATAAAAAGTATTGAAATAAAATATTTTTAATTTATAAATATTCTTCTTCTTCTGCAATGGAGCAACAACCCTAAAGTGGATGAAAGTCTTCTGCCACATTACAAAATATGAGAATTCTGTTCTTTTTACGGGGTAAGTTTGGGAGCCATTTGCCCAACAGTCATATTAGAGCGGAATCTACGGTTTAAAATAGATTCCGAACCACTACAAACATCCATAGTACCGCCGGGACTAGAACCCGAAATCTGTGGTACTAAGAGCTAGAGAACTAGCCACTCGGCCATCAGGCCCATTTAAAAATATTAACAATACAATATTTTTTTTTATATTATTAATTATTTACAATATTTAATATTTTTGATATTATTCATTATTTAAAATATTTAATATTTTTTATATTATTAATTATTTTTATTTGATTGTGCTTTTTTTTTTACTAAAATTAAACTTGGTTGTGTTCCCTGCTTCAATCTTAAAAATGGAACAGACATATAATAAGGCCCAATAAGAAATATTGCGGAGCCACGCTCTGTACATTCTCGACACAGTCTGAAAATTTCCCGCCATTAAATTCAAAAAGCAGATAAATGGTGCGAGTTTCCCAAATGTCCTTATACCTAGAATGGGTGCTATAAATTTGTAGGCAGAAGCAACACGAAAGAAGACATGAGGTACGTTGAAGAATTTCTTTAAGAAAAGGGTGCAAACTACTTCATGAGCCAACCTGTGGGAAAGTTCATTTGGAATTATGGTGGGTAAAGTGGGAGCAATGTATTAGGCCTCCGTGTTACAACCAGAGTAATACTGAATCTCATATATATTTCTACCGCTGTGTCGAGTGACTTCAAAAAATCCAGCATTCGAATATAACAATAGAACTTAAACTTTCTTGTTTATTTTAAATTTAAAAATATTATAAACATAAATTGTAATACGGCTACTCATCACATCATGAGATTAAAGCAGGTTCAAAAGATAAACTTAAAAATATCCAATTATCAATATCTAATATCCTATCAATATCATCAATATATATCTAATAATATATCAATATCTATCAATATCTAATATCCTATCAATATCTATCAATATAATCTATCGATATCTAATATCCTATCAATATAATCTATCGATATCTAATAATATCCTATCAATATCTATCAATATAATCTAATAATATCTATCAATATCTATCAATATAATCTAATAATATCCTATCAATATCTATCAATATAATCTATCAATATCTAATATCCTATCAATATCTATCAATATAATCTATCAATATCTATCAATATAATCTATCAATATAATCTATCAATATCTATCCATCTATATATATATATCAATATAATATTTACTTCTCTCAGAGTCTATTGTAAAATTACTTCCTCCCTAACTATCGCATTTAAATTCTTATGAATATATTTTGCTTTCCTTTTAAGAAAAACAATTAACAGATATATAATGACCTAAAATAGTGCTCGGCATCCGAAAAGAATTATTTTTCCAATGTTTACTCCATCTTCCATATGTTGTTAACTGTAAAGTTTGTTAGCCAATGTGGTATGATGGAATCAAACACTGCCATTTAAATTGATTAATATTAGCCTATGACCTCCATCAAAAGTTAGATCGAACACTTCTAATCCCTTCACTTTCACCCCAAAACTGAATGAAAGGAATGTATAGTCTACTGATAATCGTGTATATTTCCGCATAAAGACAAAACTTTCGATTTTTTTTCTTCATTTACTGGGCCTCGAAATGAGTTCCTTGAATTCAGTTATCAAGCACACTAACCATCAACAAGCTTTAATTGTATATGAGGGTTCGCGTGTAAGTTTAAGTGTATATGGCGTCAGTTGCAGTCGCTGCTTACAAAAACGAGAACACTCGATAGTGATTGTGGCTTTTGTGTAAAGACCCTCGCATCAACACTTTGACTACTTGGTAGTAGTTTTTCATCCTTTCTCTCAAACGACATGTATACGGGACAGTGACTCCTATAAACTTCCTTCTCTCATGGTCCATTAAAGCATACACAAGCAGAACTGATTGTCTGATGAACTACAAAGAAAAAAAACGCCGTGTCTACATTGATAGAATTAAAATTATGTATCCTACAAGAATGGTATAGGTTTGATTACCTTAAATCAAGTCCTATTCCAAATTTTGATTTAAGATCATTTAATTACAGCCACATTACACCCATAATCTTTCGACTTTAAAAGAGGTTGAGATTTGAGAAAAAGGTTTATCATAGCTGTTCGGGGAATGGCACATGAGTTTGGGAGTCGAATTCCTTGTCTGGATTCGATTTACCTCTCTATACTCAGACGCCTGTATTTAGTGAGCTTAATTTCTACAAACATACTACAAAGGCCCTTTCATGTTCCACTATACATTATGTCTAATCTGTTATAAACCTGTCCTATCTATAGCAAATGTGGAAATCAGTGCAAATGATCAATTGCTGACATTAGAAAACAATAACAATGCTTATTCTGCCTTGCAATAACAGATCTTGATTTATATAGGGACAGTGTTTGGGATGGAAATTACGCCCACAATTTTTCGATCCTAATAGAGATTCAAATTTTAGAAAAAAATTTTTTATCATATTTGTTCTTGGGCATGGCATTTGCCTTGTTTGGATACGATTTCAATTCTCTATACTCGGAGTCCGTGTTTAATGAAAGAGCTTAATTTCCGTGTTTAATGTATGTCTCAAATGTCATGTCCTATATATTTCTTTTAAAAATACTATCGCGAATGTGGAAATCAGAATTTTCAATTGCCTGGCATCAGAAAACAATAACAATGCTTACCTTGACTTCGTAAATAACAGATCCTGATTTATCTAAGAACTTTTGGGAAATAAAATCTTTCGATCCTAAAGAGGTTGTGATTTGGGGGGATTATCATACCTGTTTGCAAATAGTTTGGAAATTTCAGTGCGAATAATTTCTTTTAAAGATACTACATGCCCTTTCATGTTCCACTATACATTATGTCTAATCTGTTATAAACTTGTCATGTCTATAGCAAATGTGGAAATTGCGAATAATCTGTTGCCTGACATTAGAAAACCAATGCTTATTCTGCCAATAACCGATAACCGATCTCGCTTCATATTGGGGAAAATTTTGGGATGGGTGTTTGGGGTTCAGATTTGGTAAAAAAGATTTATCATACTTGTTCGTGGGCATGGCACATTAGTTTGGAGTTGACTTGCTTATCTGGATTCAATTTTAACTCTCGAAAGCATGGGTTTAGAGAGTTTAATTTTCAAAGATACTACTACATAAGCCATGATCCACTATATATTATGTCGAATCTGTTATAAACGTGTTATATCTATCGTGAATTTGGAAATCAGTGCGAGTAATCAATTGCTTGGCATTAGAAAACAATAACAATGCTTATCCTGCATGCCAATAACCGGTCCTGCTTCGTGTAGGAGCAGCGTTTGGGATGGGGATTACACCCATAATTTCGATCCTAAAAGAGTTTTGGTTTTTTTTTCTCTGGGGTGGGGGGGGTATCAAACCTGTTTGTGGACATGGCACACTAGTTTGGAGTTGACTTGCTTAACTGGATTCGATTTCAGTTCTCTATACTGCAAGCCTGTTTTTAGTGAGCTTCATTTCTTCAAAGATACTACATAGGCCCTTTCAAGTTCCACTTTATATTATATCTAATCTGTTATAAGCATGTCATATCTATCGCAAAAGTGGAAATCAGTATAAATGATCAATTGCCTGGTATAAGAAAACCATAACAACAAAGATGTTGCCCAACAGAGAATCTTAATTAAGTGATTTTTCCTTAATGTTCTTAAAATTAAAAATCTTTAAAATACATTTTTTTCAGGTACCGTACCGAATGCGATAGACCTTCACGAAAGTTCAAAGCTGTTAGAAAAGTAAAAAAGAAACATTTGATCGATGGTTTGAACAGATAAATGGCAAAGTTCCAAGCGCCAGTGGATGTCTCTGTGAGCTTAAGAAGGATACAAAAAGAAATAACAGCTACATCAAGGCAGAGCATGTTAAAAAAGACAATTTTTTTTTCCTTTTTACGATACATTTGAAAAGTTCCTCTACAGTACTTAATGCAATATTGGTAAAGAAAATAAACATAACACAAAATATTTTTTTCTGTTTTATTCTCATAACAATTAATCTAATTTTTCTTAATTATATTTAATTAGAGACAATTTCACATAAAAGGCCACTGAAGTGGTATTTATCAGATTTTTCAAAGATAATGTGTTGATAGATAAAGATAAGGGTCGATAAATGTAAATATAATGAAAAGGCTGAATATTTTCTAGTTTTTCTTCCTTGTATACCAGAAAAAAACTATATATTAAAAAGTCAAAAGGTACACTCGTATTGAAAATAAAATTATATAAAATCCTAAACTTTTTATATTAATCAAGGTTAAGTGTTTGCCTAATCAGGGAGTAACTAATGGAGTTTTAGAACTAAGAATATTTGGCAAAAATACTAAGAGTTGTCGAACCGATCGCTTTCCGCGCGTCTATACCAGCAATGGACACGATAATCCATAATCTAGAATGTCCCTTTGAAGATTAGAGGAGGAAGAAAAGAAACTTCAATTCCCCAAGGATCTAACTTGTTCGTTCAAAATTAAAGTAGCAAAATGTGTGTGTGGTATAGCAACATTCATTGGATACCTGCTAACGATGAATCTGCTACATATCTGTCATTCTATTGATGAATGACCTAAGATCAAAGTACTTAATATTCCCAAACAACATAATGTTTATCTTCGACCAAACATTTTCAAAATAAATAAGTAGAAAATGAATTATGGTAGGAACAACTTTCAATAATATATAGCAAACCTTCCCAAAATTTTTTGGGATTGACACACATGTTGGAGACAGGGAAGGGTTGTGTATGAATTAGAAACAAAAGGGACACGAAACAGGTTATTCTGGTATTCTACAAATTTAAATTAATCGCCCTGGTTTAAAGAAAAAAATATATGTAATTTTAAATGTATGTAAATTTATAAATATATGTAAATAAAATTTTAAAAATACGTAAGTTATTAAAAATACATGTAAATTTAGTGATAATTCAAGAATGATCATAAATTTTATTTGCAACGAATATTAAAATTAATAATCAATATTCTCTAATCGTTAAAAAATTTGTAATTTTAAATCTGAAAAAATAATTGCTTAAAACCCTTTAGGAACAATTTATTTATATGAATTGTTTCTTTTTTTATTATTATTATTATTTTTATTAATACTATCAAATAACAATTCTAAACTAAATATTTCTTAATAAACTAGACACAGCTTTTGATTCTACATCAGAAAAAAAAAATTTTTTAAACAGGTTACTTAATTTCATTATTAAGCCAATAAAGCATTTAAAATTTTGATCTTGTTTGTTATAAGTAGTTAAGTATTTGTTAATTAACGTTATATTTTAATATTAGTTATTGTTATATTTTCGTAAATTGCTCGCTGGGTATCCTAACTTGGGAGGCTTGGTTCGAAACTCTTAAGTTATGCCAAACCGAATTCTTCAATATCCATGCCAAAAATTGGCATGAAAAATCTGTATTATGGAATGTCTTTTTGTTGAGCTGGAATAGGAGGAGAGGAAAGTGCAAATTCAAACTGCCAATATTGGAGATTTTCCTTCCAAATTATGATAGCAAAATAAAGATATAATAATCATCCTTTATAACGCTGAATTTGCTGCATCTCTCCTATTCTAAAGGAGAATAACCCTAGGTCAAAGTCCCTGCATAACATTAAAAAACAAAAACTAACTTTCGTTATTATGAATGTTTGAAAATAATATAATTTTATTCTGATTATAAAATCTAAATAATCAATAAATATCATTTTTTAACGACATATAGGAAAAAAAATAATTGTAAAAAAATTTACTAAAAACTTTTCTCTATTTGGGAAGGGGATAGAAAGGTACGTAATGGTAAACATTTTGAGAACCAATGAAATTTATGCCAAATAGTTCGCAATACTACATTTTAAAATCATTACATTTTAAGTTAAATTAATTTACATATAAATCACTTTAAAAAAAGTTGGCATATCTTCCAAAAATTTATAAAAATCAAATTTAGGATACAGTCATCAAATTTTATAATGTTTAATTTTAAAACAGAAAAAAAATATATTTCCTCAATAATAACTAACACTAATAATTTATTAACTAATAACTTTTACTAATAATTATATTGAATTCGTTAATTATTATGATTTCAAGCAGTACAAATGGAATTTTTACTGTTTAAATAATTAATTAATAATTATTTCCAAATCTAATTGAATATTTTATTTAAATTGATTTATTTTATTTCTTATTTGAAATACAGAAATTACTCTGAGTAAGTTTATCACAATATTCCTTTTGCAGAGAAGGTTTCTACTTCAAAATTTTAAATTTTTAAACACTTATTTTATTAATATTATTTAGCAATTTTGTTGAAAAAAGGAAAATAAAAAATATATTTTTAGTCTAACACATAATATTATTATGAAGTAAAACTATTACAAAAAAAAAAGACGATTATTTAATATAAAATAAGGTATGTATCGTTACGAGGTACAATTTTTGTAATAAAAATAAGGTAAATATATATATGTATATTAAAAGTTTGTTTGAATTCAATATTATAACACATGGACACATAAATAGCCAAAAGAAGATCACACACCGCTAAAAAATTCGATTTGTTAGAAAAAAAAAAATTCAAAGAATAAAAGACAAACAAAAATTAATTTTAGTCTTTTTTTTTTTTTTTTTTTCAAAAATGTGCTAAAGATTTAAGGATTTAATTTAAAAAATATATTTTAAACTTAATATTATCACACATGTATGTATAAACTTCGTATTTACGGTAAAATAAATTTGCATAATTATAGGTAAATTGCTAAAAACATCGAACTAAAATTAATTGTAGTCTTTTCAAATATTTTATTTTTTAAAACTGTTATATATAGCTGTTTAAAAATGTTATATATAACCATACAACTATCAAAAGAAAATCAGAGGAAAAGAGTCAAACAAAAAATAACTTTAGACTTTTTTTTTTTAAATGTGCTAAAAATTTAAGGATTTTATTTCAAAATAAATTTTAGAGTTAATATTATCACACATGTATTATAAGATAAAAAAGCCTCGTATATACGGTTTAAAAGTTTTGATTCACTGTAAGAAAATTAACGCTAAAATTCGAAGAAGTTAAAAATCTATCAAACTTATTCCTAATTTTCCTAATATTTTTCCAAATATTATTTTTTTTAGAAAAAATATTTTTTAAAAGTTGGTGTGAATTTAAGTTACAAGTATGTCTACAGGTTGAAAAGGTTGAATCTACGGTTGAAAAGTTGAATTATTAAAGATAAACTTCTAAAAAAATCAAACAAAAATTAGTTTTAATCTTTCCCAGATATTTTATTTTTTTTTAAATTGTTAGTGCTAAAGGTTTAAAAAAAAAAATCAAATGTCAATACAGTTACATTTTTTATAATATTTTAAAGACATCTCAGAATATCTGAGAAAAAAGATTATATTTTCTTATAAAGATTACATGCAACATTCAAAAATCAATTTTAAATGCCTCCATTCACAAAACAAATTCATTGTAGTACCAAATAAATCATTAATAAACACAAATCCGTATCAAAACACTCAAAGCGTCATCACTATCGGCAATAATTATTGAGTTTCCGTTGGTGATATCGGTTTTTCTAGCAAAAATAAAACCCTACCATACCTGTAAAGTGGGCTTCTCCTGTCGGTTTGTGTTCCAGTGATTTCCCTGCAAGGCAGCGTTTGCCCGTCACGTGTGGGGCGAGCAACAAATATCCGTGTGCGGGGTAAAGAAGTCGCTGCCCGAATCTGTGTCCGGCCACGCCTGTTACGGGCACGTGACTCGGTGACGTCACCCGATCGATACACCTACACACTGTTTTATTTGGGAAAAACGGCGACAATCTCTGGTCGGGAGTCTCAGTTGGGGATTCCACCTTCAGTCATACATTGAACTCCGAGAACTTTTATTTATTTACTAGTATACTAGTATAGGGATGTGTTTAAAAACTTTTTTATTGTTGTTGTCGTCGTTGTTCGAAGAATCCCTTTTACAAGGAACATGAAAGCCACTTAGAATATTAGAAAGTCTACTTAGAGTATATTTTTTAATTCGTAAAATAAAGTTACCAACTAGCACAATCAATATTCGAAAAAAAAAAAAAAAAAGTTTTTCTAAAAGAGCGTGCTACAGTAACATACGTTTAGTTGGCAACATCGTGGTTTACTTATTGTTGTAGGCAATCAATTATACGTAAAATATTATCATTTTTTGCAGGCAATCAATTATATGTAGATAATCATTGTTGTAGGCAATCAATTATATGAGAAAATAATCATTGTTGTGGGCAATCAATTACATGTAGAAAATAATCATTGTTGTGGGCAATCAATTTAATGAGAAAATAATCATTGCTGTAGGTAGGCAAACAATTATATGTAGAAAATAATCATTTAAGCTTAAAAAAGAGTCATACATTGCAGTCTCAGTTGATTTCACCTTCAGTCATACATTGAACTCCGCGAACTTTTATTTATTTACTAGTACAGGGATGTGTTTGAAATTTTTTTTTATTCTCGTCGTTGTTCGACGAATTTCTTCTACAAGTAACATGAAAGCCACTTAGAATATTAGAAAGCCTACTTAGAATATTTTTTTAAATCCATAAAAAATAAAGTTCCCAAATAACACAATCACTATATTAGCTTTTTTAAAGAACGTATTACAGTAACACACTTGTGTTCCTTGTTTTTTCAAAGAACATTATAAAATACACTTAAAAAAATAAATCTAATTATTATAAGTAACTTTTTTTTTTTTTGTGTTATTTTTATGAAGAACGACGATAAACTTCTGTTTATTGTTTTAGGCAATATGTTAATGTGGAAAATAATAATTTTTCTAGGCAATCAACTATTGTATTCAAGTTAAAATACATTTTTTGAATTTGTAGTGGATGACATTTGATCTTAATACAGTTTTTTTTAAATATTATTTCATTAATTAAATTTAATTAATTAATTTTAGTTTTTTTTAGATTTAAATTGTATGTATCTACCAATAGATAGAGGTGTAAGAGGTCCAGATGTAGGAATTGGCTTTAAAAAATTTTTAAACTTATTTTATTTATAAAGGACTTTATTGCAATAATAGTGTAGGAAAAATATATTGAATTCAATCTTTAAAAAAAAATTTTTATATTACTTATTTTTATGAAGAACAACAATAAACTGAAAATAATCATTGTTGTAGGCAATCAATTATATGTAAAAAATAATCATTGTTGTAAGCAATCAATCATATGTAGAAAATAATCTTTGTTGTAGGCAATCAATTAAATGTAGAAAATAATCATTGTTGTAGGCAATCAATTATATGTAGAAAATAATCATTGTTAATGCAATTATTTATATGTAGGATTTAATCATTGTTGTAGGCAATCAATTAAATGTAGAAAATAATCATTGTTGTAAGCAATCATTTATATGTGTAGAAAATAATCATTGTTGTAGGCAATCAATTATATTATATGTTATAGTAACACACTTGTGTTTCGTTCTCATAACATTAAAAAATATACTGAAAAAATAAACAAAATTATATGCATTTTCTTGTTATTTTTATGAAGAACGACAATAAACCTCTGTTTATTGTTGTAGGCAATCAATTATATGTAGAAAATAATCATTGTTGTAGGAAATCAATTATATGTAAAAATAATCATTGTTGTAGGCAATCAAATATACGTAGAAAATAATTATGTAGAAAATAGTCATTATATAGAAAAAGATATAGTTATTAGTTATAACTATATCTTTTTAAAAGATATTGTATAGTCATATGTAGAAAATAGTCATTGTTGTAGATAATCAATTATATGTAGAAAATAATCATTGTAGGCAATCAGTTATATGTAGAAAATATTGATTGTTGTAGGCAATCAATTTTATGTAGAAAATAACCATTGCTGTAGGCAATCAATTATATGTAGAAAATAACCATTGTTGTAGTCAATCAATTATATATAGAAAATAATCACATAAGCTTAAAGATAAGTCCCTATCCTTTTGAAAATGTGAAGTATTTGAAGATATTTATTCTAGATAAATTAGAATAATGAGAATAATTTGCATCTATGGTAACTTTTTTTAAAATAATAATAATAAAATTTATTTATAGCTTGAAATTTACTAGTACGTTTAAATATTATTATTTAAATGCTCATAATAATATACTCGTGAAAGCTCTTTTTTTTTTTTTCCATATAAATTGATTTGTAGGAAAGTGCCAAAGCATTGATTTTCCACTGATCATTAAGGTTTGTCCTTTATATAAATTATTCAAAACTCGCAGATTTTTCGCCATCGGCGTTAATTAACTTAAAGGTCAGAAGACATCTTCCCTCCCAAAGTGATTTACTAAAATTCAGAAACGGCAATTTGACGTTTTTCATAGAGAATAACATGCTAGTTTGTCTTTTCTGGTATGTGCTAAAAGAAATCAAGGCTAATAAAGTTTGATTTATCTTGATTGTGAATTTCTAACTAATAGATTGCTGTAGATTATTAATGGTTTGCTTAGCGACTCATATTTTCAGCCAATTCCAATTAATGTTATTTTTAATCATAAATGAGTTATTTTTTTTTCTTTGCATTTGTCATATTGACGGTGACCTACAGCTAAGCTCATTTGATTCCAAATATTGTTTCTTAAATTTCTTTCTTCCCTCCGCCTTTAACAAAATAGAGTGTTTCGTTCTCATTTAATTTAATCAGCAGTTTGAACAAAACGTAAACATCTATCTGGTAAAATGATTTCCGAGCGAGAATTCTCACTCTTTCTCTCCTGACCGTTAATGGGTCGACGCAATGTGGATAGACTGCTGAGAAAATAATTTGCTAAATTTTTTTCTATTTTCATTCAGTTTTTTTTATAACTACTGGACAGTTATCAGATACATTTGTTTTTTACCGTTTAAAATTGCTCATTTCTGAATTTTAAATTTTTTAGCATCACAACATTCAAAGACAAAGAAGCAGAAAGAATTACAAAAAAAAATCAAACTCAATACCAGCCTGTCACTTTAAAAAAACAAATGGGTGAAAAAGAATTTCGAACTCAAACTGGTTTTTTCTGGAAGGGTGGCTATTTGAAAGAATATTTGGAAAATATTGATGGAACAAAAGCTTATCATGAGTATTTTGTGTACCAAGTTTTTTCCAGTTGAGATTTCGCCTATTGTCGGGATGTATTCTAAAACGGGACTTCTCCATGAAGATGATGTTACTCCACTGATCTCGACCCCATCTGAGACGTTTCTGTGCCCATATTATGCGAGCAGCAAAGTGATCCTGTGTCAACGAAACACAACCCACAGGTCTGCGAGCATACAAACCCACATGTTGTAGTCGATATTGAATAGTTTGAGCCGAAACTCTGGTATCAGTAGTCTCTGAAGGTGTTGTTTCAAGAAAGTGTGTTCATAGTGCGGTTTCTTCTGGCCATTAGTGTTAAATATCGATCCTCATTTTGTATTGTTGTACGACTTTCGCACAATCTTCGGCAAACATTTCTAGTTTCCAAAAGTTGATCCCATAGTCCAGAAATGACACTTTGAAAAACTCCTAAAGCTTCCTCTACAACAGATTGCTTTTGACCCGCCTCTGAAAACGACAAATTGGCCCTCCACTCTACCAATTCAGACATCGCTAGTCACTGTTACAAAACATTCAACCCATGTCAATGGTTTTTACTTTCCTCCTACAGAAGGAATGCTGCAGATCGAGTTTCGACTAACACTTCCGCTACAACGGATTGCGTTTGACCCGCCTCTAAACGTCCAATAACCCTCTGTCCCTCCCGCCTCCAAATGTCCTTAACTCCTCCAGGCTACCGACTCAGTTAAATCATCTTGCAGATAAATCGTTTCTGTTACAAAACATTCAATACCGGCCTCTGAAGGACGATGAACCTCCAGGTTATCAACTGGGCTAAGTCACTTTGCCGAGACATCGTAGTCACTGTCACAAAACATTCAATCCATGTCAATTGTTTTTACCAGGTGGACTGAAAAGTTCGTAGGCTAGCATAGAAAGATTGATAAAAAATTTTTAATTTTTAGAAATTAAAAAGATTTGATCGAATTTGATGTTATTATTCAATATAGTTGCCTTCGAGGGCGATATACAACGATTATAGCGGTCATACAATTTTTCGATACCATTTTGATAGCACGATTTGTCTTTAGCCTCAAAATAGGCTTCAGTTTCGGCGATTACCTCCTCATCGGCGCGAAATTTCTGTCCAGCGAGCATCCTCTTGAGGTCTGAGAACAGGAAAAAGTAGCTGGGGGACAGATCTGGAAAATACGGTGGATGCGGAAGCAATTTGAAGCCCAATTCATGCAAATTTGCCATCGTTTTCATTGATTTGTGACACATTGTCTTGATGAAACAGAACTTTCTTCTTCTTCAAATGAGGCCGTTTTTCCGCGATTTCATCTTTCAAACGCTCCAATAACGCTACGTAATAGTCGCGTTTTATGGTTTTTCCCTTTTAAGATAGTTAATGAATATTATACCTTGTGTATCCAAAATATTGATGTCATAACCTTGCCAACCGACTTTTGCGTCTTTCCACGCTTTGGAGTCATGGTTTGGTTCATCACGTGCAGTCCACTCGGCTGACTGTCGATTGGACTCCGGTGTGAAATGATGGAGCCATGTTTCATCCATTGTCACATATCGACTCAAAAATTCAGGTTTATTACGATTAAACAGCTCCAAACACGGCTTAGAATCATCAATTCGTTGTTTTTGGTCGATTGTGAGCTCGCGCGGCACCCACTTTGAACAGAGCTTTCGCATGTCCAAATATTCATTCACGATATATCCAACACGTTCCTTTGATATCTTTAGGGTCTCAGCTATATCAATCCACTTCACTTTACGGTTATCAGAAATTATTTTGTGGATTTTTTTGATGTTTTCGTCGGTCACAGCCTCTTTGGGGCGTCCACTGAGTGCATCGTCCTCGGTGCTCATTTCGCCTCGTTTAAATTTAGCAAACCACTTCTCTACAGTCGATTTTCCTGGTTCAAAGTCCGAATAATGTTTATCAAGCCAAGCCTTGGCTTCAATAGTATTTTTTTCGCCAGAAAGCAATGCTTTATTAACACCACGAAATTCCTTTTTATCCATTTTTTCAAACTAACAAAATTAGCTTCAGTAAAAATGCTATAACTCACATACTAATAGTGCAACAGCTGTCAAATTTATACACGTGTCTTTTGAAGTTAGGGCTAACTAAAAATCATATGGATTTAATACTAGTAGCGTCATCTATGTGTCAGCCTATGAACCTTTCTGCCCACCTGTTAATCTTCTCCAACAGAAGGAATGCTGCAAGTTGTTTTTCACTCCTTATACAAAACGCAAATTTTTCAATGTCGTAGGCAAAATTTGCATATTCTCAACTTCGTAAACATGAGGTGTATATTGGCCTAGTCGATTATATATATATATGGGGGGGTTCTTGGCTAAATTAAGGTGAGCATAAGGGCCTGGGGTCTACGTATCCTTTACTCAAATAAACAAATGTGAATAAACTTTTTAGACATTAATATAAAGAGACCTATGAAAAAAAGTCACTATTCTGCGATTGGTTAGTAAAAAAACATATTTGTTATATAACACGCATCAAATTCTTTATTTCCTTTTTCGCTACATCATATTTTTTTATTCAAAATGAAATACGTATATGTTATATAATTTTGGAGGAATTTTTTTTTTCATGTTTGTTTTTTGTGCTTTCTGGATGCGTCAAATTTTTCAACAATAAAAGGACAGGTCTTAAAATTTAATAATTGCTCATTGTACGAGTATTACCATAAAATTTTCCTTTTAAACATTTGAAAAATTTTCCTTTCTATACATTATTTTTTCCTTCAGTAATTAATTTCTTTGCAGTTTTTTAATATTTATTCCGTCGTCTTTTTTTATACCGATCAAAATATCTTATGATCAATTTGATATTGATTTTGTTGATTTAATTTGCCAAAAACAACCTGCAGCATAAACAAATAAAATATAAAAACATGGAAACACATCCATCCGCTTTTTTTTCAATACTATCAGTCTAGAAAAGAAAATATTCGAGCAAATCTAATCCAATCTTTCTTGACAGTTTAATATACAAGGTGGGTGTTTACTGGATTTTCATCCATACGACACACAAGTGCGAGATAGTTATCCCTCAAGGTTTTCCCAAAAGGTAATATATTCTTCTCATTAAAACTTATATATACCACAAACATATCGGTGATAAGAACGGAGTATACATACATAATTTGAACTCCCCACCAATTAGTACAAAATTCATTTGTATAATAGAACAAAACAAATAATATAAAAAAAAAAAACAAAATTTTAAAGTCAATTCCTACTTTTTTTTTTTTTCACTTATTGCAGAAAGTCCTTTATAAATAATTTTCATTCATTTTTTTAAAGTTATCTGCCGCCATCTATGGTAGATATATGCAACTTAAATCTAAAAAAAAAAAACTAAAATTATTTAATTAAATTAAATTACTGAATTAATATTCGAAAAAAACTGTATTAACATCAAGTGTCATCCCCTACAAGTTCAAACTGAACTTTTCAAACTGAACTTTTATTCATCCACTTGAGTGAATGAATAAAAAGTATTTTATTAACGATTGAAAATTTGAACAAGATATATATAGGGAGAGTGTGAGCTAGTAGAAATAATTGAAAATAATAAGAAAACATAATTCATCTAAATCAATATCCTGCATGTATATAAAATAATGCCATTTATAAACATGGAAAAAAACATAAAAGAGACTGTATGTGAAAAAGATTGGCATTTCAAAAACATGAACTCGCTCAAAAGACTGTTTTCTCAAACAATTGAATTCAACAAGCTAACATTTCCAATACATTTCATTTCGACTCTATATCGCCCCCGCGATTCTCCAGAGCGCTCGGATCCCTTTTACGAACTTGCAGACGTAGAGCAGGTGAGAAGCCTTCCCTCTAAGACATATCCTTCTGCATCCAAAATGGATCCCCTTTTATCCTTTATTGGATATCCGGGTTTTTTTCCATCCGTGAAACTGGAACTGCGTTCCGGAAATGCTGTTTTCTATCAGAAAGTGTTATTGAAATGCCAAAAGATGGATTGCTTTTAATAAATGTGACGCTCTGAAACTTTCCTGACGTTTTGAAATTCAATTTATACCCTACAACAAACATTGGACGTTTTTTTTTTTTTGTATGGGTCCGTCTTAAATATTTTGTTTTTCGTTATATTCTTAAAACATAATATTGGATTCTTTTTTACCCTGACATATCCTGACATAAATAAATAAATAAACAAATAAATTAATTGTATAAAATAATTCTAAAAATAAACAAATAAAGTTATTATTTTATCAACGAAAACAGATAATTTAAAACAAAAAATATTTTTTGAGGAGGCCAGGGCAGCATAATAGATAGCTCGTAGGGTTTTTGTTGTTGTTGTTTCTTATCCCACTGGATAGACAGCAACATCTAGACAAATCCAAGAACCCGTGTGGTCTCATGGAAGGAGAGATAAGGAGGTGATAAGGAGGATATTTTTTCAATTGCTACTATTAGTTCACACTCTCCTATATATATATTTATATATCTTGTTCAAATTTACAATCATTACTAAAAAACTGTTTATTCATCCATTCAAGTTCAAATACATTTTTGAACTTGTAGTGGACGATACTTGATGTTAATACAGTTTTTTAAAAATATTAATTCATTAATTAAATTTAATTAATTAATTTTATTTTTTTTTTACATTTAAGTCGCATGTATCTACCAATAGATGGTGCTGGATGTAAAGAGGAAAATTTCAACTTTATTTTAAAAGGACTTTCTGCAATACAGAGAAAAAAAGTAGGAATTGAGTTAAAAAAAAAAAATTTTTTTTATATTACTTGTTAACAAATTGAAATATCTTTTGCTTTCAGTATTAAGCTTAATATTGATTTATTTAATTTTGCCAAACAAATAAATAAAATATAAAAACAGGAAACCCAACCATCCCCTTTTTTCAATAATAACAGTGTAGAAAAGAAAATATTCGAGCAAATCCAGTCCAATCTTTCTTCAGTTTAATATACCATTTCATAAGACTGATAATAATTTTTTTTTTTTCTCTCCCGTTTCTCCTTTTTTTTTTTTTTCCGGACTAATATATTTTCCGTTGAAAAGTTAAACTAACATTTTTAATGCTCAGTTTACGAAGGTTAAAAATAACTGAGTTTTACCCCATTTTTTTATTATTAATGGAAGTTGACAAGTACGTGGGTGGAGATATGTTTGGGAAGCTATACGAACTTATTGGAACTTAATGAACAACAACTTGACGTTTCTAGGGAGGAATTTAAGTGCCTTTTTTGACAAAAAATAACATGAGATCAAATGATTTTTATTCGTTTAGGATGCTATTTGTAGAAGATTTGTAATTTGCTTTGTGTGTTGGGAATTCAGGATTTTTTTAACTAATGGGTTTATTTCGAGCGGACGATTTGATAAATACATTCAAACACTCTACTTTATCAATGAATTAAGCAGACAACATAACATGCACATAAAATGTTAATAATTACCCTTTGACCTAAGCTAAGTAATTTTGCCGAGACATCGTAGTCAGTGTCACAAAAGATTTAATACTTATCAATTGCTTTTAATCTCCTACAACAGACGGAATTTTGCAGGTTGTTTTTCACTCCTTATAAAAACGCAAAATTTTCGATGTCACAGACAAAATTTGCATATTCTGAACTTTCGTAAACACTAAGCTGTATATAGGCTTAACCGATTATGTGTGTGTGTGTGTTTCGTGACTAAATTAAGGTGAGTACATAAGGCCCGCTAGGAATACGTATACCTTGATCAAGTGTAAATGTAAACAAACATTTTAGACAATAATATAAAGAGACCTAATATAAAAAGCAACTATTCTGCGAGTGGTTGGTACAAAAATACATTCATTATATCACACGCGTTAAATTCTTTATTTCTTTGTTCGCTGCATCATATTTTTATTCAAAAATGAAATACGTATATGTTATATAATTTTAGAGGAATTTTTTTTTCATGTTTGTTTTGTGCTTTCTGGATGCGTCAAATTTTTTAATAATAAAAGGACAGGTTTAAAATTTAATAATTGCTCATTGTGTATTACCATAAAATTTTCCTTTTAAACATTTGAAAATTTTCCTTTCTATACATTTTTTTTTCCTTCGGTAATCAATTTCTTTAGTTTTTAATACTTATTACGTCAATTTTTATACCGATCAAAATATCTTATGATCAATTTGATATTGATTTTGTTGATTTAATTTGCCAAAAACAACCTGCAACATTAACAAATAAAATATAAAAACATTTAAACACACCCATCCGCTTTTTTTTTTTCAATACTAACAATCTAGAAAAGAAAATATTCGAGCAAATCTTATCCAATCTTTCTTGACAGTTTAATATACAAGGTGGGAGTTTAAGATTTTAATCCATACGACTCACAAATGCGAGATAGTAAACCCTAAATGTTTTCCCAAAAGGTAATATTCTCCTTTCGTTAAAACTATACGTACCACGAACATATCGGTGATAAGAACGGGTATACATAATTTGAACTCCCCAGCAAATAGTACAAAATTCATTTGTATAACACAACAAAATAATAAGAAAACAATTTCATCTAAATCAATATCCTGCATGTATATAAAAAAATCCCTTTTATAAACATGGAAACAAAAACATAAAAGAGACTGATGTGAAAAGTTTGGGCATTTCAAAAACATGAACTCGCTCCAAAAAGACTGTTTTCTCAAGCAATTTAATTCAACAACCAAACATTTCCAATCCATTTGATTTCGACTCTATATCGCCCCCGCGATACTCCAGAACTCGTAAACGTAGAGCAGGTGAGAAGCCTTCCCTCTAAGACATATCTTTCTGCATCCAAAATGGATCCCCTTTTATCCTTTATTGGATATCCGGTTTTTTTTTCCATCCGTGAAACTGGAATTGAGTTCCGGAAATGCTGTTTTCTATCAGAAAGTGTTATTGAAATGCCAAAAGATGGATTGCTTTTAATAAATGTGTCGCAAAAAACTTTTCTGACGTTTTAAAATTCAATTTATACCCTACAACAAACATTGGACGTTTTCTACATGGGTCTGACTTAAGTCTTTTGTTTTTCATTATTCTTTTAAAATATAAAATTGGATTTTTTTACTCTGACAGAAATAAATAAATAAATAAAATTATTATATATATTAATTATAAAAGTAAAAAAATAAATTATTATTATTTTACAAAAAGAGAAGAAAGAATTTTTAAAAAGAAAAAAATTATTTTTAGAGAAAGGCCAATTCATTGTGGTGAATAGCTCTTGTTGTTTCTTATCTCATTTGATAAACAGCAACATCAGGAGGGTTTTTTTCCGTGCTTTCTGGAAGAAGCTTTTTTTTTCAAATATGTTGTTGTTCTAATGCAGCTCACTTTGCATTATCCAGGGGCGCGTGTAACTTGAAGATAAGCCACGAACGTGGAGTAACAATGCCCCCGCAACGCTCTACGATCCTATTAGGACGGGACCTACGGTTTAAAGTGGATTCGAACCACTACAACACCCATGGGCAAAGCCGGGATTTGAACCCGATAGCTGTGGTACCGAACGCCAGAGCGCTAGCCATTCGGCCATCAGGCCTTTTTTTTTTTTCAAATATAAAAAGAACAGGTTGTAAAATTTAATAATCGCTTATTGTATTATTATAAAATTTTCCTTTAAGACGTATGAAAAATTTTCCTTTCTTTACAGTTTTTTAATACTTATTCCGTCGGTTTTTTTATACCGATTAAATATCTTATGATAAGCCTAATATTGATTTATATAATTTGCCAAACAAATAAATAAAATATAAAAACATGGAAACCCAACCATCCGCTATCTTTTTTTCAATAATAACAGTGTAGAAAAGAAAATATTCGAGCAAATACAGCAAAATCTTTCTTGACAGTTTAATATACCATTACATAAGACTGATAATAATTTTTTTCTCTCCCGTTTCTCCTTTTTTTTTCCGGACTAATATATTTTTCGTTGACTCGGTTAAACTAACATTTTTTATCGCTCAGTTTACGCAGGTTAAAAATAACTGAGTCCCCCCATTTTTTATTATTAATGGAAGTTGACAAGTACGTGGGTGGAGATATGTTTAGGAAGCATACAAACTTAATGGAACTTAATGAACAACAACTTGGCGTTTCTGGGAAGGAATTTAAGTTTTTTTTTTGACAAAAATAACATGAGATCAAATGTTTTTATTCGTTTAGGATGCTATTTGTAGAAGATTTGTTATTTGTTTTCTGTATTCGTAATTCAGAATTTATTAACTAATGGATTTCTTACGCATGAACGAATCGTAATACGCTTAAACGTCCCACTTTATCAATGAGTTAAAAAATGACAGCGTAACGTGCACATAAAATATAAAACAATAAAAAAATATGTGTTTTTACGCAAACTGTATTGCAATAAGATGTTTGTAGTTGTAGAAATCCACTTAAAACCGTATATATATATATATATATATATATATCTGGACTAATAAGACGGTAGAGCGTTGGGCGTAGGGCTGACAACCATACCCCTTAAAAAGAATCATCTACCGTCTAGAAATCTGCCATCAGGCAGACGACCTTCGCCCACCGTAGGGCTGTTGCGTCACTGATGAAGATGATGTATTACAGTAACTATTTGCAAGCTATTAGGGAAGTGTCGTCAGTCCAATTATGTCCTCATCAGTTTTAATGTTGTGTTGTGTCGAATCCTCAGTGTCCTGCAGTGCGGGACTGACACCCCATGAGTAGTCTACTCGTGGAGGAACGGAAAGGGAGCAGCTTCTGTTGTGAGGGAGCACCGTAGGTAGAAATCGGACTTGGCTCCGTGTCGCTGTAGAAAGCGGGCAGTGCCTTCTAAGGAGAACTTTTTTAACGAGAACTACCCCGCATTTGCATATCGTACGGGAGAAAACCCGGTAAACTCCCCACCAGTTAATCCGACTCCCGAAGGAGATGCTGAATATCACAAACACCATCGGGGCTCTCGTTCTTTGAAAAAGTATATACAGTAAAGCTATGGATTTCCTTACGCATGGCCGATATTCGAAATACGTTTAAACATCCCTCTTTATCAATGAGTTAAAAAAGGTGCGAGTATAAGTTATAGCGACGTATAGTGACGAATGAGTTATAACGTGCACATGCAATGTTAATAATAACCCTTTTTTTATTATTAATGGAAGTTGACAAATACGTGGATGCATATATGTTTGGGAAGCATACGAACTTATTGGAACTTAATGAACAACAACTTGACGTTTCTGGAGGAGAATTTAAGTGCCTTTTTTAATGGCAAAAATAACATGAGATCAAATGTTTTTATTTGTTTAGGATGCTATTTGTAGAAGATTTGTAATTTGTTTTGTGTATTCGTAATTCAGAATTTATTAACTAATGGATTTCTTACACACGTACGAATCGGAATACGTTTAAACATCCCACTATATCAATGAACTAAAAAAGACGTGAGTATAAGTTATAACGACGTATGAGTTATAACGTGCACATAAAATGTTAATAATTACCATTTTTTTTTATTATTAATGGAAGTTGACAAGTAGGTGGGTGCTGATATAGTACGCTTCGAAGCATACAAACTTATTGGAACTTAATGAACAACAACTTGGAGTTTCTGAGGGAATTTAAGTGCCTTTTTCAATTCCTTCTATTAGCTCCCATTCTCCCTATATATCTCTTGTTCAAATTTTCAATCGTTAATAAAATACTTATTATTCATCCACTCAAGTTCAAATGCATTTTTTTTAACTTCTGGTGAATGACACTGGATGTTAATACATTTTTTTCAAATATTAATTCAGTATTTAAACTAATTAATTTTAGTTATTTTTTAGATTTAAGTTGCATGTCTCTAAACCAGATAAACTTAAAAAAGGAATGAAAATTATTTATGAAAGACTTTCTGCAATAGAGTGAAAAAAAGTAGGAATCGACTTAAAAATTTTTTTTTTATATTACTTGTTTGTACAAGAAATAAAATATTTTTATTCTTATAAGATGCTATTCGTAATAGATTTGTAATTTGTTGGGAATTCAGAATTTATTAACTAATGGATTTCTTATGCATAGACGAATCGAAATACGTTTAAACATCCCACTTTATCAATGAGTTAAAAAGACAACATCGCGTGCACATAAAAATACTAAAACATTAAAAAATTTATATGTTTTTACGCAAACTGTATTACAATAATATGTTTGTAGGGGTAGAAATCCCCTTAAAACCATAGTAACAGTTCTAATATACGGTAGAGCATTGGGGGTAGGTCTGACAACCATACCCCTTAAAAAGAATCATCTACCGTCTAGAAATCTGCCATCAGGCAGACGGTCTTGGCCCACCATGGGGCTGTTGCGCCACTGATGATGATGAAGATGCATTACAGTAATTACTGACAAGCTATTAGGAAGTGTCTTCAGTCCAATTATGTCCTCATCAGTTTTAATGTTGTGTTGTGTCGAATCCTGAGTGTCCTGCAGAGCGGGATTGACACCCCATGAGTAGTCTATTTACGGATGGGGAAAAAGGGGCAGCTTCTATTGTGATGGAGCACTCGTAGGTAGAAATATGACTTGGCTCCGTGTCGCTGAAGAAGAAGGTCAGGTCAGGGAAGACTTTTAAGGGGAAACTAACTCACATTTGAGTATCGTATGGGAGGAAACCCTGAAACTCCCACCAGGAAGTTCGACTCACGATGCAAGATGCTGAACATCCCAAACGCCATCGAGACTCCTCATTTTTTTAAACAGTGTTCACGACAATGCCACCATTGAATTGAATCTCACTTCAGCCTCAACCAGCGGCGCACTTTACCACTGAGCCAACGTCGGGGATTGAAGCAGATTTAGCGTTACTCAGGGTACGCTGAGGGAGTTCCATTGTGCTGTACTCTTATTCTGCCACCATAAATTTGAACACACTCCCCTAAGAATGTCATGGTTTGCATCCACTTGCTTCCTCCCTTTAATCCCAAAGAAAGGAACTTCCAGTCTAGGGATTTATGGTGCCCATTTCCTGTAAGCTTTCTGTTAAGTTCCACTGGGATGGTTTCGAACTCGCATCCAAAATTAAAAACCTTACGGCGCGACTTTCCCAGACTCAGCGGCAACGCGCGCCGTTGGTGAGCATTAGGGCGAGGAACAATTCGCTGATGGCTTTGTCGTATATACTGTTTCAAAAACGAGGAGACTCAATGGCGTTTGTGATATTCAACATCTTGCTTCCAAGAGTCGGACTACCTGGTGGAAGTTTAACGGGTTTTCTCCCGTACGATAAGCAAATGCGGGGGTAGTTCTCCCTAAAATAAGTTCCTCTTGCAAGACACTGCCTTCGTTCTACAGCGACTGAAGCCAAGTCAGACTTCTACCTACGGGTGCTCCGTCATAACAGAAGCTGCCGATTTCTCTCCATCCATTACTCATGGGATGACCGTCCCGCACTGCAGGTCACTAAGAGTTAGACACAACACAACATAATTGGACTTTCTAATGGCTACTGTAATACAGTAGGTGTAAAAACATTTTCTTTAATGTTTTAGCATTTTATGTGTACGTAATGTTGGCTTTTTTAACTCATTGATAAAGTAGAATGTTTGAATGTATTTCAAATCATCCCTATGTAAGAAATCCATTAGTTAATAAATCCCGAATTACGAATACACAAACAAATTATAAATCTTCTACAAATAGCATCCTAAATGAATAAAAAACATTTGACCTCATGTTATTTTTTGTCAAAAAAGGCACTTAAATTCCCTTCCAGAAACGCCAAGTTGTTGTTCATTAAGTTCCAATAAGTTTGTATGCTTCCCAAACATATCTACAGCCACGTACTTGTCATCTTCCATTAATAATAAAAAAGAGGGGGAAACTCAGTTATTTCAACCTACGTAAACTGAGCAATAAAAATGTTAGTTTAACCGAGTCAACGGAAAATATATAAGTCCGGGAAAAAAGGAGAAACGGAGAGAAAAAAAAAAATTATTATCAGTCTCATGTAATGGTATATTAAACTGTCAAGAAAGATTTTGGTGGATTTGCTCGAAATCCTTTTCTAGAAGAAATTTTTGAAGAAAGAAAAAAAAGTGGATGGTTGAGTTTCCATGTTTTTATTTTTTATTTATTTGTTTGGCAAATTAAATAAATCAATATTAAGCTTATTAAGCTAAGCAAAAGATATTTTAATCGGTAAAAAAATTAGATGGAATAAGTATTAAAAAAAAAGAAATTGATTATTGAAAGGACAAAAATGGAAAGGAAAGAAAGTTTGGGAAAGTTTTCGAACATTGGAAATAAAAAATATGGTAATACAATAAGCAATTATTAAATTTTACAACCTGTCCTTTTATTTTGAAAAAAAAAGCTACTTCATGAAAGTACAGGAAAAAAAACTCCTGATGTTGCTGTTTACTACTGTGTTCAAAAATAAGTTCAATTAAAATTAAATTCAATTTAAAATACCCGGGACTTATGGAATTTCAATTTTCTTTTTAGGTTGCTGGCACTATCCTTGGCCTCTGTGTGAAATTTGACGTCAAAATATTCATTAGTGTTTGAGTTACGCTTGGCTTTGTGAGACGCTAAAACTGATTCCGGCGATTTTTTAAATGTCTGAATTAATTGAGCAAGAACTTGCATTCAATTTTGTTTGCGGAAACGCATAGAATGTTGCAGAAGGCATTCGGTGAGCATTCCTATATTCGAAAGAAATGTTTAGAAGTGGTATAAACAGTTCAAAGAAGTCAGAGAACGCGTTGAAGACGAAGGTCGATTTAATAATTGTTTATTTTCTCTGGTCGACCATCAACCTCAACCGTCGAAGCTCACATCCAAAAGTTGAAGATTTAGTGCTTGCAAACCATTATACACAACAATTACAATTAGACTTGCTTATGATGTTGCAATTATGAAAGGATCGGGCAATTCCACATTCGGCCTCCACGTCAAATCTCAATTGGTACCGAAAACACTGAATGCGCCAGCTCACACTGTATTGATTCTTCGTGACTTTTTCGCCAAAAATGAAATCCATATCGTTCCATCCAATCCATATCCATATCCAACCACCGTTTTCATATCGTGAGACTTCTGGCTATTCACTAAACTCAAAAGCGGGGACACCGTTTTGAGTCGATTGAAGAGATTCAACGTGAATCGCCGCTGCTTTGAAGGCCATCCTTGCCGATGTCTTTTCAGCATGCATTGAGGATTGGTAAAAATGTTGGCATAAGTGCATTGTGTCCGGGGGGTGTTATTTTGAAGGCGATTAATCAAATTTGGTAGAATAATTAAAGAGTTTTTTAAAAAAATTAATTAGTCTTACTTTTTACACAGTAGTATATATAAAAAATTCTTTCTTCTCATTGATAAAATAATAATTATTATTTATTTTTATAATTAGTTTATATAATAATTTTATTTGTATATTTATTTAACTCTACTTATTTTGAAAATAATTTTCCATAACTGATGTTAGAGTAGAAAATCCAAATTTATAGTTAAAAAATAATGGAAAACAAAACATTTAAGTCAGACCCACACAGAAAACGTCCAATGTTTGTTGTAGTGCATAAATTAAACTTTAAAACGTCAGAAAAGTTACGGAGTGTCCCATTTATTAAAAGCTATCCATCTTTTGGCATTTCAATAACACCTTCTGAAAGAAAACAACTTTTCCGGCACGCAGTAGGACGCAATTCCAGTTTCACGAATGAAAAAAAAGGATATCCAATAAAGGATAAAAGGGGATCCATTTTGGATGCAGAAGGATATGTCTTAGAGGGAAGGCTTCTCGCCTGCTCTACGTCTGCGAAAAAGGGAGCCGAGCACTCTGGAGAATCGCGATATAGAGTCGAAATGAAATGGATTGCAAATGCCGATGTTGTTGAATTCAATTGCTTGGAAAACAGTCTTTTTTGGAGCGAGTTCCTGTTTTTGAAATGACAAACTTTTCACATCCGGTCTCTTTTATGTTTTTCCCATGTTATAAAATGGATTTTTTTATATACATACAGAAAATTTATTTCGATATCTTATTCTTTTATTCTTTCTCTTTTATAAATAAACATTGTATTGTTTATTGGAAGTTCAACTTACTCATACTTTATTGGGAGTTCGACCTTATCACCGACATGTTCGTGACTATCTGGCTATTTAGTGTCGTATGGAGGAAAATCTAGTAAACTCCCATTTTGCTTTTCTTTTCCCCAAGCTTCACCCCTATACCAAGGGCTATGCAGCTCCTTACCAGTTACAAAAATAAGGATGGAAAATAATAATGAAAAAAAAGAGCTTACAATTACATAATTACATTAGAGCCTGATGGCAGAGTGACTAGGCCTCTGGAGCTCAATGCCACAGGTTTTCAGGTTCGACTCGCGGTTGTTCCATGGTTATTTATAGTTGTTCCGAATCCACTTCAAAATGTAAGTTCTGGTTTAATATGACTGTTGGGAGTAGTTTTTGACAACCCTACCCCAAAAAAGTCAGCCTCAAGGAGTCAAGTCAGACTTCTACCTACGGGTTCTCCATCACAACATAAGCTTCTCCCCACCTTTCCCTCCTTTCATGAGATCACACGGGATCATGGACTTGATCTAGATGTTGCTGTCTACCAAGTGGGATAAGAAACAACAACAACAAAAACCCTACGAACTATCCACCATAATGCCTTTCTTTTAAAAATTATTTCTTCTTTTTTGGTAAAATAATAATTATTATTTAATTGTTTATTTTTGTAATCAATTTTCATAATAATTTTATTTATTTATTTATACTTATTTTGAAAATAATTTTCCATGGCTGATATCCGGGAACAAAAATTCAATTTTATATTTAAAAAAAAAAAAAAAAATAATGAAAAACAAAGCATTTAAGTTGCACCCATACAAAAACGTCCAACGTTTGTTGTAAGGCATAAATTGAATTTTAAAACGTCAGAAAAGTTACGGAGCGTCCCATGTATTAAAAGCAATCCATCTTTTGGCATTTCAATAACACTTTCTGATAGAAAACAACGTTTCCGGCACGCAGCAGAACACAATTCCAGTTTCACGAATGAAAAATAAAACGAACATCCTATAAAGCGATAAAAGGGGATCCATTTTGGAGGCAGAAGGATATGTCTTAGAGGGAAAGCTTTTCTCACCTACTCTACGTTTGCGAGCTTTTGGAAAATCGCAGGGCGATATAGAGTCGAAATGAAATGGATTGGAAATGTTAGGTTGTTCAATTCAATTGCTCGGGGGAAACGGTCTTTTGGAGCGAGTTCAGGCTTTCGAAATACCAAAAAGTTTTCACATCCAGTCTCTTTTTATGTTTTGTCCGTGTTTATAAAATGGATTTTTTGTACGCATGACAAAAATTGAATTAGATAAAATGTTTTCTTTTTTATTTTTTCTTTTTTCAGTTTATGCATACCCTGACCTAATCACCGACATGTTCGTGGTACGTATAAGTTATAATTGAAGAATGATATTACTTTTAACTAAAACATTTTAAGAATAACTATCTCACATTTGAGTGTCATATGGATGAAAATTCAATAAACTAACATCTGGCTTTGCTGCATCCAAGGTTATGTAACACAGATGGAAAATAATGGAAAAAGAGCTTACAATTACATAAATACATTAGAACCTGATGGCCAACTGACTAGCGCTCTGGTGCTCTGACCACAGGCTTCCGGTTCGATTCCTCGCAGTGCCATGAATATTTGTAGTAATTTGCAATCAACTTTAAAACCGTAAGTCCCGGTAATATGATTGTAAAACATTGAAAAGTGGCTGACAACCCTAACCAGTAAAAAAGTCAGGTCAAGGAGTCAAGTCAGACTTCTACCTACGGGTGCTCCATCACAACAAAAGCTACTCCCTTCCTTCCATGAGACCACACAGGTTCTTGATCGATCTAGATGTTGCTGTCTATCGATTGGGATAAGAAACAACAACAAAACCATACGAGCTATACAACGATATAATTCTCTGGTTTTTTAAAAAATTTTTTTTTTTCTTTTTAAAAAATTCTTTCTTCGCTTTGCAAAATAATAGTTATTACTTAATTCCTTTATTTTTGTAATTAATTTTTTATAATAATTTTATTTATTTATTTACTCTATTAATTTTGAAAAAAATTTCCATAACTGATGATTGGGTAAAACAAAATTTTATATTTAAAAATATAATGAAAAATGAAAACATTTAAGTTCATACCCACACAGAAAAACGTCCAGTGTTTGTTGTAGGGCTGAAATTCAATTTTAAAAACGCCAGAAAAGTTTCAGGGCGTCCCATTTATTAAAAGCAATCCATCTTTTGGCATTTCAAGAACACTTTCTAATAGAAAACAGCATTTCCGAAAGCAATTCCAGTTTCACGGATGGAAAAACGGATATCCAATAAAGGATAAAAGGGGGATCCATTTCGATGCAGAAGGATGGGACTTATAGGGAAGGGGCTTCTTCTCACCTGCACTACGTTTGTGAATCTTGAAAAAGAGAGCCGAGCGCTTTCGAGTATCGCGGGGCGATATAGAGTCCAAATGAAATGGATTGTGAAATGTTAGGTTGTTGAATTCAATTGCTTGGGAAAACAGTCTTTGTGGAGCGAGTTCGTGTTTTTGAATTGCCAAACTTTTCACATATAGTCACTTTTATGTTTTTTTTCCATGTTTATAAAATGGAATTTTTATATACACGCTGAAAATTGATTTAGATAAAATCTAATTATCTCTTTTGATCACTCTCTTCTTATTCTTATATAAATGAATTTTTGTACTGTTTGTTGACAGTTCAACTTATGCATACTCCCCCTTATCACCGAAATGTTTGTGTTACGTATAAGTTTCAATGATATGGAATTGTTACATTTTGCGAAAACATTTAGGGATAATTATCTCGCACTTGTGTTTCCGTGGATGAAAATCCAGTAAAAAGTCCCCACCTTCACATTACACCCACACGTCACCCCTATACTAAAGGGCTATAGCTCCTCACTAGTTAAAAATCTGAGGAAGAAAATAGAATAATGAAGAGTAAGAGCTTAGCAATTACAGAAAGAAAGGTACAATAGGGCCTGATGGTCGTGTGACTATCACTTCGGGTGGCTGCTCGCCACAGGTTTCCGGTTCGACCCGGCAGTGCTATGGATGTTTGTAGTGAGTCGAATCCACTTCAAACCGGGTCCCGGTCTAATATGCGATTATTGGGCTTAGTTTTGACAGCCCTACCCACTAAAAAGTCAAAACAAGGAGCCAAATTCTACGTACGGTTATTCCATCACAACAATAGTTGCCCCCCCTTTCCCGACCTTCCATGAGACCTTGTTCTTGGACTTGATCTAGATGTTGTTGTCGACCAAGTAGTAGAAGATACAACAAAACCCCTACGAGCATCCATCATTACTGTCCGCCTCCTTAAAAATTATTTTTCGTTTTAAATCATTTCGTTTCTTTAGTAAAATAATGATATTTATTTGTCTTCAATTTTTATAATTATTTTTTACGTTAATGTGTTTATTTATTTACTCAACTACTTATTTTGAAAATAATTTTCCGAGCTGGATGCCCGGGAAAAAATTATATTTAAAAAAATAAAAAAACAAAACATTTAAGTCGTATCCATACAAAAACGTCCAATGTTTGTCGTAGGCCATAAATTGAATTTTTAAAACGTCAGAAAAGGTTTTCGAGCGTCCATGTATTAAACAATCCATCTTTTGGCATTTCTATAACACTTTCTGAAAGAAAACAACGTTTCCGGCACGCAGTGAAACGCAACCCAGTTTCACGATGGAAATAAAGGATAAAAGGGGATCCATTTTGATGCAGAAGGATATGTCTCGTAGAGAAGGCTTCTCACCTGCTCTACGTTTGCGAGCTCAGAAAAGAAGCCGAGCGCTCTGAGAATGCGATATAGAGTCGAAATGAAATGGTTTGGAAATGTTAGCTTGTTTGAATTCAATTGGAAACAGTCTTTTTGGAGTGACTTCAAGCGTTTTTTTGAAAAATGCCGTAATTTTTTTCCATACAGTCACTTTTATGTTTCTTTCTATGTTTATAAAATGGTTTTTTATATACATGCAGAAAATTGATTTAGATAAAATTCTGTTTTCTTTTCTCTTATAAAAATGAATCGTACTGTTTTTTTTGGCGAGTTCAATCTTTTGTGATGTGTATAAGTTTCAATGAGAGAAGTATATCACCTTTTGAGAAAACATTTAAGGATAAATATCTCGCATTTCTCCATCGTATGGATGAAATCAAGTAAAACTCCCACATCTCATATCTGTAACTAAAGGGCTATGTAGCTCCTTACCAGTTAAAAATGATGAGGATGAAAATTGCAATTTTGACCTGTTTGTCAGGAGAAATTTACCTTTTTTCATTACATGTGTGTAATAAAAAATTGAAAAATCTGTCTCGTATATGTTTGTACTTCACTTGCTGCTTACTATAACTTGTATGACAATCCGCCAGCTCCAAATTTTTCTATAAATCTTCAAATATTTCAGAATATTTAGAATTGTGTATTAGTTTTCGCCATTTTTCTACTGTACTATTTATAATAAATGTTTAATTCAATTTTTTTCACAAATCTGTTCTTATAATTATATAGATTGTATGTATACCATTTCTACAATTATATATCATTTTTGTATCCATATTTGATTGTATGTATATCATTTTTTCTTCGTACAATTTTAAATACCGTTCATTTAAAAACAAATATATTATTTATTCAATAAAAATTAATTGTTAAAAGAAATAAAGTAAAAAAAACAATTTCAAAAAGAACTGAAATCTGCTCGCACTAAATTTATATTTCATGTGAACATTGAAGAACGGATGAATAAACTCAGAATGTATCAATAAGCTTAATAATGCACGAAATATATGAAGCAATTGATTGCAATACTATAATAATGTCCAAATTCATATAGCCGCATGAATATAGCAATGTTGAAAAGATCAAGAGCTTCATGAAGAAGGAATTGTTCAAGGATCTCTCAAGAAAATATACAAAAGTAAGATAAATGTCGTCGTAAAATGAAGAATGAAGCACGAAATTCTACAAAAAACGTAATCACATACAAACGCACATCTTCGGAAACCCCAGCATAAATCAAGAATGAAGTATTCCCAATTCTACAAGAAACGTTATTGCATACAATACCCAAAAATACATCAAAGTTTAGAATATACTCTAGCAAAATGAAGAAATGAAGTACTCCAAATACAATAAGAAGCTATACAGCTCAATAGACATGGAAAATGCCAAAAGTGGATAAAT
>BPLR01010860.1:0-39116 GCA_021605095.1 Caerostris extrusa
AAGTTACGTATTGCTTTTCCTTTATACTTTGCTTCAAGAAAGAAAATTTTAAATATAACTAGACACAGTTGGCTGATTGATTCATAGTAGATTGATTGATTCATAGTAGCCAGTTGATTGATTCAATATAACTAGACACAGCTGGTTGATTGATTCATAGTAGCCAGTTGATTGATTCAATATAACTAGACACAGCTGGTTGATTGATTCATAGTAGATTGATTGATTCATAACAGCCGGTTGATTGATTCAAATTGATTCATAAAATTGAGCAAATATAAAAACAAAAGCAATTTAGCTTATTATGTAATTGGAAACAGATTATAACTTTTTGTTTAAAAATAACATGGATATTTCAAATAACAATCCGCTTTTTTTTTTTCCTTTTAAATTTGAAATGTTGGACAATTATTAAATTAAATTAAAATAAATAACTACTACTAAAAAATTATAAAAACCATATCAATAGCAAAAGAAACAAAAACCATTTTATGCTTCAGCTAACTCTCATTTCGTTTCCTCCTATTAATTAGTACCCATTCATGGCCAAATCCGCTAGCCGTAAAATTCCAAAGAGTAGAAGAGCTTTTCCTATCATCAAACCGAGATTCGTTGCGAACTACAAAAGGAGAGTGTGGGGTGGAATAGAAGAGCGATGAATATCAAAAGAAGGCGACAATAAAAGGGTTGAAGCCGAATTCAAACAGAGGAGAGGGGCAGGAATTCTCTGGTATATAGGGTTTTTTATAACCCTCTTGCAAAGTTACTCTTCCATTTCAATAGATGAAGTGAGGATCGGGTTAGGGGTCACGCGAAGGGGTTGATCAGTCAGGTGGCTATTTTTGCAGTTTTTTTCTTTCAAGGGATGGAAGGGGGGTGCAGGAAACAAGTGGCGTTGGAACGCAAGGCCCAAGCACTGGTTAAGAAAGAGAAAAAATGGGGGTAGAAGTATTTGCTTTGCTTGCCCTCCCTCCTCGTAACCCATTACTCCCCCGGTCTGTAACCCCATCGTTACAGTATGGGGTTGAAAAGAAAGTTTCGATGCGGGAGTGTTGATGGAGTTAAATTGGGATACTAAAACGTGTACATGCGTGAAATGTTGGCGGCGGTGAGCTTTATGCAAATTATTTAAAACTGTTTCTTTTTCCATGTCCAACTGCGTGTCTTTTGACCGAAAATGCGGGGGACCATGCACATATAATTTAAATGACTAGCGATATGTCTTGTGTTTGATTATTTGTCTGTACCTTTTTATTGCATTAATGCCTATTAAAAACTTATTTTTCATTTTTTTCCAAATTTACTGAAATTGAAGTATTGTTATTGTACAAGTATAAAAATTCAAGAAAATTCGATAAATTAAGTCTGTTTAGAAGCACAATGATATTCTAAATTAGAATGTAAAATCAAATAAAACAGTTTAGTAGGAATAAAAAAGAAAGCATAACCTAACAATGAATGTCAGCTTAGTGTTCTTATGTTCATTATTAGATTATTGAGCATAATTAATTCACAAATAAATTTTCATTATATTTACTTTCATAATCTTTTGTTATTTTATTGCTTTGTAATATTTTACTGTAACAAACTTGTTATAATTGTGACTGCTCACTTTAAATTCGTAGATCATTATTGTATCGTTATTGAAAAAAGTGCGAAAATTCAGGAAATTCGATAAATTAAATCTGTTTAGAAACACAATTGTATTCTAGAATTAGAAAGCAAAAATCAAATAAAACAGTTTATTCATAACAAAAGATAGCATAACCTAAAAATGAATGCTAGCTTATCGTTTAATTATATTTTTATGTTCATTATTAGATTATTGAGCATAATTACTTCACAAATAAACTTCCTTTATATTCTTTTATTATTTTATTGCTTTGTAATATTTTTATTGCTACAAACTTGTTATAAATGTGACTGTTCACTTTAATCATTATTACATTAACCAATTACTTTTTTTCTTAATTTTTATATGAAGTTATTTGTATATGAAATTATTCGGTTTTTATAAGTTTTCTGTCATGGCGCAAATTTTTTTACCTATTTTCTACTTAAATTAAAGCAATTATTTAATTTTTCCATAAATTAAGGCGATTATTTAATTTTACTTAAATTAATGCAGTTATTTAATTTTACGTAAATTAAAAACAATTATTTAACTTTTACGAAATTTAAAAATCAAATAAGTCCAATATTATACAAGCAACAAGCAATGTCTGTATTGCGTTATAATTAATAATTGATAAACTACAATAACATCTCGAACAAGAATACATGAAATTAAAATGCTGTTTTCATGATCTTATTTCATAAACTTAATGTAAAGCAACTTGTAATAAAATATATTTTGCTTAATATTTTTCCGATTAATTTTATCTAAATTTATGCATGATCCCTTGTGGTGACAAAACTAATTTTCGTTCAAGGACCTTTTCTGTACCCAATTATGTTTTAAAGATTCGGTTAGCCAGGTGTGTAGTTTTACAAATCAGTGGGCTACTATAACAAAGGGTTTTTTCAAAAACATATAATCCCCATTGTTTAATTCAATAATGTTTATAAGGTTTTAAACATTTTTCTTTTTCGTGTTGAAATTTTGCTTTTAGTACAATTGCTTTTAGGATTATTTATGTTTCTGCAATGATTATTTTCAGAATAAGTATAGATTTTCAATTAAGTTAGAAGCACATTAACATTTAATTATGACTCAAGAAGCATTAAGAATGACTCAATAAGTATGAAGTATTATTATCCGAGCAAAACCTGCTATAGTAAAATTATTTTTATTTTTTAACAAGTTATTTATTTATTTTTCATATATATTTTACAATGGTCAGTGGCATATGAAAATTTCCATTGAAAAGAAAATATTACTTCCATTGAAAACAAATTCTCACTACAATGTGCATATATTATAATGTCTGTAATATATTTCTTAACATGTCATTATCTTATTGAATTCATAAGTATCATTCGAAAAAGTGAAAATTATACTTATATAGAGAATTTATTTTCAATGTAAATTAATACTTTTCTCCAATTGAAATGAAATATGAAGATATATATGAAGATTATTATTTCTTCAGTCAATATTATTATTTGATACATCTAAAGAAATATAATATTTTATTACATCTAAATTATTATATGTCTATTATTACTGTCTTCCTAAATAATAAACTAAACAAACGATAAAAACCTTTTACAAAAAATGATATTAGTATTTAATAATATTAGTATTATTAGAGTATTTAAATACTAAATTCTTTGATCGTTGCTTTTTTAAAGAAGTTATATGTAATATTAACTATCTAAAATGTTGTTTAAAAATATTGTGCTAAACTCTTAATTTTTCATAGTAGTATCAGGGAAATCGTTACGTTGAAATTTTCTGAGATTTTTTGGTGATAATAAAATGAAAACAGCCCTTCATCCAATTGAAATTTTAAACTCATCGATTGCTGGTAAACGGGACAAATAACTATTATACCAATATCTGCACTATTTATTTTGCGTAATAAATACAGTTCATAACTCTAAAAATATTTTTTCTTAAAAATTCGATTTTTTTCTTTTTAAATTATATATAATATTAAGCTTTTAAAATGTTGCTTAAAAAATATTGGGCTAAATTCTTAATTCTTCATAGTAGTATTCAAGAAACCTTTATATTGAAACTTTCGGAAATTTTTTTGTTGAAAACAGCCATTCATCCAACTGAAATTTTAAACTCATAATATCTATTGCTATTAAAAGGGGGGAAATAAATATGTAATTTGTATGTATGTGGGTAAATGTATATATGTAATTGTATGTAAGGGGAATCACTATATATGTCAATATCTGCACTATTTATTTTATTTAATAATACAGTTCATAACTTTAAAAAAATATGATTCTCTAAGTTTGATAGTTCTAACTTCTCTGTTTTGTTAAATATCAACAAAACTTCACTATTGCTTGAAAGTAATGTTGGTTTCTGAATAAAATAGTAAAGAATTGATTCTTAACGTAAATTATATCTTTCAGAATTGAGATATGTACAACTTATCCAGGAAACAAATCCATAATCCATCTCCCATCCATTCGCCTTGATCGAATTATCCTCCTAACGGTCGCGTGAGACTATTCATATTGGTGGGTAATTCACTCTCAAAAAAATCAACCTCCTCCATTCGTCATTGTAGTAATAAAGGGAAATGGACAAAATAACAGCAAAAAAAAGTTTGCCCGAAAGTAGGTCAACTTCTCTGATATCCTCTCTGTTAATAAGAATAAAATAGTTGCATGAAAATCAGCTCCCAACTCTATATAATATAATATATTGACCGGAAAGGGCTTACTATTTTGCTGCTCAGGCGGCCCTATGCGTCACCCTTTGTTGTTGTTTCCATTCACTCACCCTTCTGTTAGTACGTGTAACCTTGACCCAAATTTCAAACGCTTCTTCTATATTCAGTCCGTCTGAGAACATTTTTTTATATCGCTCTGTCTCTTTTCCTCCTATTATTCAATACTATAATAGATCGAAATCTTTTTTTTTTTTTTTTTTTTATCTTTTAGTTTTCATTTTCAATGTAAGAATTTTTGAATTTTTATTTTTTTACCTGTATTGACATAGCGGATGGTCGGCATAGGTTGAAGCCGAAGCATAAGCAAATTTGACAGATGGAGGGAGAGAACTTTGTTGGGAGGCTTGCCTCCATCATATTTTGGCAGATGTCCAAATTTGTCAGGAAGGAAGGCAGTGTGAAGCCTTCAACTTATCCTTGAAGGTGTGCTTGCTACATCACACGATTTGCCGTGTACGAGTACAGCATAAAAAAATAAATTTATTAGATCGTCCATTATTTTATTTTTAAACCTTATAAATTATAATTACCTCCATCATCTATTGGTTAAATATAATTTGTAGAAAATTGTCAAAAGATCTTCAAAGTCTTTAGAATTTATGTGTGTGTATGTAAACTAATAAAAAGTCTTTTAAATCTACCTTAGTAAAAATTGCTACCAAATATCTAAAGATTTTGATTTTGTTGCATTTTTAGTTTTTTTTAAATATTTGTCATAATGAATTTCTTGAAATTTTAACAATCACACTATGAAAACTGATTATTTTAGTAATTTAGTAATTTTAGTAGTTTTAAATATTGAGCAGATTTATGTAAGGTTTTAAATTTTTTTTAAATTACTATAAAATCTTCTAGATGAAATAATGTTAACTAAAAAAAAAAAAAACTTTAAAGAAAAAAATTTTTAATTAATACTCTTTTTTTTTTTTTTTTTTTTTTTTTTTTTATATATATATATATATATCTCATTGCAGCTTAAAATATATTTACTATATAAATAGTAATGACAATTTGCTTTGATTTAAAATCCAATACACATTTTACGTAATTCTTTCTTTTATTAAAGCATTGAAGAACTAAAATTAATGAAAGAAATTTTAGTGTCGAATATACTGCATTATAAAATTTAAATTGGATCGCTAAATATAAGGATTTTTTATTAATTAATCCTCTCACACAACGTGTTTGAGCATTCTAATAAAATTTTTATAAAAGACTACTAATAATAAATTTTACAAACGAAAATATTGAATATTCATTTTTATAATGATTAAGAAAAAAGTCGTTCTTTATAAGCACAGTCTGTCAAATCAGGGAGATTTAAATTAACATATGTTTTAGCATATATAATATATATATAGATAGATAGATAGAGATAGAGATATAGATAGATAGATAGATAATAAAAGTTTCCTTCAAGTTAGCTTCGGATAATGTATTTGTAGTTACTTTGAGATAAGAAAAATATTAATATATTACTATAACTATTACCTTCACAGAATTACCTTAATATTTCATTGATATAGATATTTATGAAACAGAAGATATGTTCTTTTTAGATTTACAGGTCATGTACGCTTAATTTTCTTTAAAAATTGTTATATCTCAAATAACATCTTTATTATAAAAATAACAACTATTTTTCAAAATTAAAAAATATTCTTTATGTATTAAAAAATAATAAATGCTGTAAAATTAATTTTCTATGAGATAAAATTATCATAACAGCAAATTTTAAATTAGAAATAGTGATAGTATTTCCAATATAATAAAAAATTAATGTAATACGAAATGGGATTTTTGTTTCCTTTGATTATTCATGTCTTACTTGTTAAATTTTATTAGAACTGATTATTAATGATTAAGTTAGATAACAGTGAATAAAGTTAAATATTTTTACTAAAAAAAAAAAATAATGTAATAATATTTGAGATCAAAAATAGATATCTTTATAAGATATAAATATTATTTTTAATAATGCTTTTAAAAATTATTAACATAAAAATATTCTTTACCTGCTTTAATTAATTGAAATTTAATGCTACATAAAATATATTATATTATATAAATGAGAATGTATCTTTCCTTACTTTAAAAACAATTTTTTATAGTAAAAAGTACCAATTCTTCATAATTTCGGTATTTGTAAAATGCGATACACTCACTAGATGGCAGCACTACTTGATCGTTGAGGAAGACTTTTCTATTGTCGGTTTAATGTTTTAAATATATATTATTTTAAATGATTTTTTTAAACAATATTTCTAAATGATTTCTTTCCATTATTTTCAGTTGATATTGTTTATTTGAATGTTTTTTTAGATTTACATATTAGTTTTCGAATCAATATGTTCTTTGAGAATATTACTTTGAATTTTCAAAGCTATTGTATATACGAAAATAATAAATTTAAATATTCAATTTATGAAACTATTTTATTTTTAATAAATATAATTAATTTTATCATTAATAGAATTAATTTTTACTTTTTATTAGTAAAATTAATTCTTAAATTTTTTTATTAAAATATGGATTTAGTAAATTTTAGAAGAAATTATAAACAAAAATATTTGCAAAATAATTGCCAACAGCTTAAGAAATATTTTTGCAAAGAGAAAAAAAATGTTTTATGTTGTTTTTTTATTTATTATTATTTTTATATTTGTCTATGAAAATATTGAATTAAACATATATTTTTTTTTACATCATTAAATAAATTTTAGTGTTAACAAAATATATAATATATTTAATGAATACATTGTAGATAAAACATTTTCAGTAAATATTTATTTAAATTTTTTAATAATTGAAAGCATAAATATAAATATTATATTTAATGATACATTTTACAATAAACATTTTAATAATAATTTTATTATTAACCATCTATTTTCACGACTTTAACTAAGATAATAAAAATATTAAAAGAGTTTTTTTATAAAAATGACATTTCAAAGTATCAAGAAAAATATTATATTTGGGTCTATAAATAAGGGATATAATAAATAATATCCATATATTAATCATGTATATTATTAATATTCATAAATTTTTCGCTAGTTAAAAAAGTTTTTTTTTTTTTTTTTTTAATTTTGGAATAAAATAAATATTATTTATCACTTATTATTTAAATAAATATTATTATATTTTAGGTAAATATTATAAAATCACTCTTAAAATTCGGAAGAATATAAATGTCTCGTCAATTTAAATTTTAACTTGTAAATTTAACTTTAACAATAATCTTTTTTCTTTTTTTAATACTTATATTATTATTATTATTTATATAAAATTTAAAACATTAATTGAGAATAACTTTGATCTTTATATGTGATTAATCAGAAAATTATTATTTAACAGTCATATCATTTACATGGATAATAGTGATTATTCCAGGCATTAACTAAAAGTAACATTTTATAATTTAAAAAATGTATGAAAATTTTTTTTATATGTTAGGTTAAAAATTATACTTTTTTTTTTTTTTGTGAAGTTTGCGTGTTCATTATTTTGTAATTGGGATCAAAAAATCAGGCAGGAGAAATAAAATTTCTCCATATTTTTTGGAAATAAAATTGATTTTTATGTTTTAGCATTATTAGCGTTTTCTAATGCAATGAAATTACATAAATTTAATGTTGTAACTATATACACTGAAGTGACAAAAGTCATGGGATACCTCTTAATATCGTGTCGGCCCTCCTTTCGCCCGACGTAGTGCAGCAACTCGACGTGGCATGGACTCAACAAGTCGTTGGAAGTCTTCTGCAGGAATATTGAGCCATGCTGTCTCGATAGACGTCCATAATTGTGAAAGCGTTGATGGTGCAGGATTTTGGGCACGAACAGACCTCTCGATGATGTCCCATAAATGCTCGATGGGATTCATGTCGGGCGATCTAGGTGGCCAGATCATTCGTTGGAATTGTCCAGAATGTTCTTCAAACCAATCGCGAACAGTTGTGGCCCGGTGACATGGCACATTGTCATCCATAAAAATCCCATCGTTGTTTGGGTACATGAAGTCCATGAATGGCTGCAAGTGATCTCCAAGTAGCTGAACATAAGCATTTTCAGTCAATGTTCGGTCCAGTCGCACCAGAGGACCAAGTCCATGCCATGAAAAAACAGCCCACACGATTACGGAGCCACCACCAGCTTGAACAGTGCCTTGCTGACAGTTTGGGTCCATGGCTTCGTGGGGTCTGCGCCACACTCGAACCCTACCGTCAGCTCTTACCAACTGAAATCGTGACTCATCGGACCAGGCCTCGGTTTTCCATTCATCTAGGGACCAACCGATATGCTCACGTGCCCACGAGAGTCGCTGCCAGCGATGTCGTTCTGTCAGTAAAGGTCTTCTGCTGGAATAGCCCAAGAAAGCCAAATTTCTCCTCACAGTTCTAACAGACAAGTCTCTTGTACGTCCCACATTGATTTCTGCGGTTATTTGACGCAGTGTTGCTTGTCTGTTAGAATTTACGACTCTTTGCAGACGACGCCGGTCGTTAGTGCAGGTGGTCGACCACTGCACTGTCCATGGTGGGATGTTATGCCTGAAATTTCATACTCTCGGCACACTCTTGACACAGTGGATCTGGGAATGTTGAATTCCCTAACGATTTCCGAAATGGCATGACCCATGCGTCTAGCTCCTACTAACATTCCGCGTTCAAAGTCTGTTAATTCCCGTCGTGCGGTCATCATCACGTCAAAACCTCTTCACATGAATAACTTGAACAGAAATGAAAGCTCTGCGAAAGCACTGCGCATTTATACCTGTTCTACGTGATGCTACTGCCATCTGAAAATTTGCATATTGCTATCCCATGACTTTTGTCACTTCAATGTATATATATATAATATATAAATATAAAGATTTTTAATGTTTAGTAATGTCTTAATCGCACTTTAAAACAATTGTAAAGTTCTTCAATCTTTATTGATCGTTAATTTTATAGTAAAAGAAAAAGAATTAAAAAAAAAAAAAAAAAAATGGTAGGAAAATTAATGGTTTTTATCATATAAAAGATCTAACATTATTTCTCAAAATTGTTTTCTACTGAAAAGAACTTACAGTAAGCGAAAAAGTCCTCTTGAAATAATTACATATTTATCTACATTAATTCACAACTCTTTTTTTTTTTTAATTTCCTCACAAAGTATATGTTTCAAGAAGTAACTTTTCTTAAAAATAAAAAATAAAAAAACAAAAATGTGCTCAGAAGAGGAATTGCCTTGAGTGCGACTTTCTCGTTCCCAACCAGTCATAAATGCGTCCACTGTATTTTCCAAAAATGTCATGCTTCAGCTTTATTGTCTTTGGCGGTTTCCTGAATAAATGAAGGGGCCTTGTATAGGGGTCCCTAGGAGACATGCTTTCACTGAAGTCACAATTTTTTTCATAATACGTAGGGTCAATCACCTCGATGGAATCAGCAAAAAGTACAGAACGATGCCGTGTCTAATAAGGAAGGAGGGGCATCAGAATCATACTGCTAACTGATGTAAAACTGCTCATCGTTAGAGGTGGGGTATCAAACCATGCGTGATGCATGGAATGACCTAAAAAAAGAGGGGGAAGCAGTTAAATTAGTGAAATCATTTATTTGCTTTTTAATTCTATAATTTTAATTTTGGATTTAAACTAATAATAATCGTTAGAGGTGGAGTATCAAACCATGCGTGATGCATATGGAATGACCTAAAAAAAAAAAAAGGAGGGGCAGTTAAAGTGATATCATTTATTTACATATTAATTCTATAATTTTAATTTCGTATTTAAATCTTAGAAGAAAAATGTTTTTAAATGAACACATTTTTTTTTTCAGTTGTAATAGGATATATATATATGTATATATATATATATTACAAAACTTTAATATTAATAAGAAAAACAAACACAATTAAAAAATTTAAATTATTTTCCTAATTCATTTATGTTAATTTTTATATTTTACATATTGTTCTCGAATTCAAAAATCGAAGGATAAACCTGAGTGATTTTTTTGGGGGTAGAGAAGGAGGGGAGAGAGAGAGAGACTTGTTTAATTACTTTTTATCAATTTTTACAAAAGTATTCAGATTTAAATATTCAATTTGAAAGAAAATCATATTCAATGCAGAATTCAATGAGAAATTTTAATTTAATTTAATCTTTTATACAATTTTATAATAAAAAAATTTTGATTGTTCTAGTAAAAGCGTAATAACTACCTTTTTTTCATGAGAAAGATAAAACATGCTAGCATACCTTATATATTAATTTTAATTAATTAATTATATTGCATCAATAAAAAGAAAACTGAAGATGCACATTAAATTAACCAAATTAAAAAAAAGTAGCAGCAGTATGAAGAATTAAATAATTAGTAAAAAATGACTTATTGCAAAAATTTCCAATTTTTTTTGTAGAAGTCACCAGAAATAGTCGCAAATTTCACAGTGATTTTGTTTCTCGAAATCGAACAATACCGTATTTATTTATGTTTCATGCCAATAAGCATAACGGAATAGATTTAAATCTATTATGCACTACAAAATTCATTGCAGAACATTTTAATCTATGTTTATGATAAATTAGAATACAGATGCATGATATCTATAAATCAAAAACTCTGATTTGGAATGTGCCAATATACATTTTAAAAAATATCTGTTGATTCATTCTTCATTTTAATCTCTGGAATCAGCATTTCATAATATATGTACCAGCACTTAAGTAGACGCATGCAAATTATCACAGTTTCACAAGCTTCTGTTCTGAGTTCAACGACACTCTGCAAAAATCGTCTATTAGCAACAGCAGATATACGAAACAAATTTTGTAACTGCTTGCCATCGGACGCAGAAAAACTAAAATATTCTCATGGAATATTTACTCATGAAGTCAGCCTGTTATGTGACTGGCTCCAATGCCTTCAAAGTTTACACAACATTGCGAATGCACTTTCTCATCTTTTACACTGCCATGCCATGCCATCATGAGTTCATTGACCTCTGAAGCACACTAGATATCACAAGAAAAATTAACGTCGAATCACAAACATTAACCACATCGTGACAGTTCACTATCCAAAAAGAATCCTAGCGCACGATTTTAATTACCACATTTTTATTGCGTGTTTAAATTCTTTCTTCTTTTTTTTATTCTTTTTTTTTTTTCATTTAAAAATTACTAAATGATATCACTTAATAAAAAAATATAAAAGAGCAGCTCTGGAAACATATCGTTTCAAGGACGAGTCATGGACAAGAGTGGTGGTGAAATCGAATAAAGAATGACTAGTTCGTTCACCTTGTGTTATGTGCGAAACGAAAATATAAAAGGGAAAAAAAGCGCTCCAGAATTTCGAAATCTTTGCTTAATATTTAAGTTATTAAGGGATATTTGCGAAAACGGATGCACTCGATACGCAAGAGGGGTCATAAATCATTCGATTCATGACCATGCCTAGAAGAACAGAATTGCATTAACATCCGCCCATAATGGTCAATGAATAGTTACGTCACTGTCTTTTTAAGGTATGTGATTAAATAATCTAAAAGGTGGCTGAGCTCTCGTTTCCTTTCATTCAACATATTGAATACCATACTTGTAATATTAAATACACTACTTGTACGTTTTCATTGGTCTGCAATATTAGCAGTTTATTTATTTTTTTTTTTTTTTTACTAACTTGCAATCTATAAGAAACAATTTATTATTTTCTAAATAAATTGCTCGTAAGAGCATAAAATTTAAATTTTATTTTAAAGTTCCTATAATATGAATTTACCACTTAATTAAAATCCGCCCATAATGGCCAATGAATAGTTACGTCACTGTCTTTTAAGGTATGTGATTAAATAACTAATCTAAAAGGTGGCTGAGCTCTCGTTTCCTTTCATTCTGCGCATTTAATATCATACTTGTAGTATTAAATACACCACTTGTACGTTTTCATTGTTCTATCGGTGTATTTTCATTGGCCTGCGTATTAGCAGTTTAATTTTTTTTTAATGCACATGCAATCTAAAAAAAAATTAATTTAGGGTTTTCTGGAATAAATTGTTCTTACCAGCATAAAATTTAAATTTTACTTTAAAGTTTCTATAATATGAATTTACCACTGAATTAACATCCCATATTGGCCAATGAATAGTTACGTCACTGTCTTTTTAAAGTATGTGATTAAAAAACTAACCTAAAAGGTGACTGAGCTCCCGTTTCCTTCCATTCTATGCTTCTAAAATCATACTGGTAATATTAAATATACCACTTGTATGTTTTCATTGTTCTATCGGTGCATTTTCATTGGCCTGCGTATTAGCAGTTTAATTTTTTTTTTTTTTACTCACTTGCAATCTATAGAAAAATTTATTACGTTTGAATAAATTGTTCTTGAGAATATAAAATTTAATTTTCATTTTAAAGTTCCTATAATATGAATTTACCACTGAATTAACATCCGTCCATAATGACCAATGAATAGTTATGTCATCGTCTTTTTAAGGTATGTGATTAAATAACTAATATACACTCATGTCCATAAATTAAGGATAATGAAGTTCAGGCAAAGAAAGAGACAGAAGCAAAACAAATTTGACTTATTTGTAAAGTCTATTTATTAAACAAAAGGTAAAGAGCAAAAAGATGCTATATGTTTGACATAATTAATAAAAATTGCGATTTTTACTCCCTGGAGCAAATTTCAAAAAAGAACCTATTTACAAAAAAACAGTATAACATGGTTAGTATGATGGTTAATATGGAGTATGTCTCCCGGACGATGCAAAACAGGCCTTACAACGCCTAGGCATGCTGAGTATCAAATTATCAATCTGATCTTGGGGAATATTACACCACTCATCAAGCAATGCCCTCCGAAGTTCCGGTTGACAGGTGGGAGGGGGTTGACGGGTTGCAATTCGTCGGCCAGCATATCCCACACATGCTCTATTGGATTCAAGTCCAGTGAGTATGCTGACCAATCCATACGGGTGATATCCTCCAATTGAAGGCATTCGTCTACAATGTTTGCACGGTGAGGACGGGCGTTGTCATCCATAAACAGAAATTCAGCACCCATGGCGCCCCGATACAAACGTACATGTTGTTCCAGAATGACATCCCGATAGATGTGGCTTGACATCGTTACACTCTGAACATGCAGGTCAGTTCTGGAACCAAGAATAATTCCTCCCCAAACGAGCCATCCTGCAACACCGTAACGGTGTCGTTCAATGGTTGTTCTCTTGGTGGTAAGGGGTACCTGGCGCTCTCCATATGAAAGTCCGGCGAGAATCAGACTGCAAACTAAACCTGGACTCGTCAGAAAACATCACACAAGATCACTGTTGCGGTGTCCACAATGCATGCTCTCTACTCCAGGTTAATCGCAGGCGACAGTGAGTTGCGGTAAGTGGAACACATCTGACAGGCCTACGAGCATATAGACCAATGTGCTCTAAGCGTCTGTACACGGTCTGCCTTGAAACTGTCGTACCGGTAGCTGAAGAGAGCTGACGAGACAGGTCTGATGCTGTGCTCCGTCTGTTTCTTTTGGCAGTAACTGCTAAATACCGGTACGTCCTCATTCGTCGTTGTAACTCGGGGGCGACCTGTGCTGTAACATCTACTCACATTACCATCATCTTGGAATCGTTGCCAAAGCCTGGAGATGACACTCTGGGCGATTCCAAGTTCCTCAGATACTTCCAGCTGGGTACGTCCACATTCCTGTCGTCCGATAATTCTACCACGTAAAAAATCATCCGAATGCTTCCTTTGTGCCATAACTAAACGGTTATAGCACTGAAAGGCTTTTAAAGCGCTTGTGAACAATTTTACTTCTTTTGCCACCATTCCTTATATACCCCTCTCTTACACTCTCGTCATTGTGACGTACTATCTGCGCCATCTGGTGGTTTCCTGTAATTTGCATATTCTTCTTCAAGATGTGTGTGATAATTCTACAGGTGAAATTTTTATTTTAGAGTTCAATTTCTGTGTGATTCTGAATTATCCTTAATTTATGAACATGAGGTAAAAGGTAGCTGAACTCGTTTTCTTTAATTCAACATATTTAATATCATACTTGTAGTATTAAATACACCACTTTTACGCTTTCATTGTTCTATCGGTGTATTTTCGTTGGCCTGCGCATTAACAGTTTAATATTTTTTTTTTATTCACATGCAATCTATAAAAAACAATTTATTACTTTCTGAATAAATTGTTTTGAGATAAAAATGTGTCAATGTACTTGAATTTTCAAATTATTTTTTACATTCTTGAAATTTTAGATTGTATCTTGATTAAATAACTAATCTAAAAGATGACTGAGCTCGCGTTTCCTTTCATTCAGCATATTTAATATCATACTTGTAATATTAAATACACTACTTGTACGTTTTCATGGTTCTATCGGTATATTTTCATTGGCCTGCATATTAACAGTTTAATTTTTTTAATGCACATGCAATCTTTAAAAAATAATTTATTATTGTCTAAATAACATTTTTTTAAGAGCATTAAATTTTAATCTTATTTTAAGTTCCTATAATATGAATTTGCCACTGAAAAAATTGGCTAGAAATGCATCAATGTATCTGAATTTTGAAATTATCTTTTACATTCAAGAAATTTTAGATTGTATCTTGTGCATTGTATGCATATAACGTTTCATTTTACTTCCATTCTTTTGAACACGTTTTAAAAACAGATTTACTCATTTAGTTTGCCTTTCTAGATAGTTATCTTATTAAGAAAATCATTTAGCTTCATTAGTAACTGTGTGATGTAAGAAAATATCTTTCAAATCGCTAAAATTAACAATCGTTTAGTCACGGTTGAACAACTTAATTTTTACGATTCATCTGAAGCGTTTATAATTTATTCATTTTTCTACGGATACAGGAAATTAAAAAAAAAGTGTTTATCAAAATTGAAAAGGAAAAAAAAAAATTTAAATGTTAAGTATAGTAGTGTCCTATTATGCATGTTGATCTTATCTAATATCTTTGGACTCGAACATAGGCTTAAGAAACAGTTTCCACCGGATTGCATAAATATTTCAATATTAAAAGAATCTTATCTAGAAATTCCCAAGTAGAGCAAAGTAGATAGCAATATTTTTGATTGTGTTATCGATATATTATTTTAGATATCCCTTAAAAATATTTACTCTATTTTGTGTTATTTTTAAAGTTTCCGAATTGGACTTTTCGTTAATTATTTTAAAAATCAGGTTTCAAGTTGTAGATTATCCGGACTTTAAAAACATTCTTGTAATATTAAATATTACCGGTGGAAAATAAATATTTGACAACTAAATCAGAGGCGGCCAACCCAAATGATCTTGCGCAAACATAGGAAAGGCATCATAACTCCGCGGGCCGCATATAAAATTATCTATCCAATATTAGATTTAGGCCATTTTTTGGAATGAAAATTGAAACATAGTGAATTATTATTATTATGTTTACTATTATTCTTACATTAAACATTCTAGTAGACAATATAACAATAATAATACTAAACGCACATTGTAAAAAAATATATATTACACTAAAAATGAAATATAAAAATAAAAAAGAAAAAAAAAGGAAATCATTAAAATATTTATTTTACTTGATGCGATATTTATTTTTCCGCTCTTCACTTAGTTTTTGCAAATCGATCTCAATTTTGGTATTTGCACATCGTAATTGGTGTTACAATCATATTGTAATTGGTGTTTATCGTAATTGGTGTTGCATCATGGTGTTTATAATTTAATTATTCTGCAAACTTATAAATAAAACAGGCAATATCTCTTATATACTGCAAGAATATTATTTTAAAAATCAAAGTTAATTTTCGACTCTCTTTTCCTCTCTTTCAAAGTTAATTTCGACAGTTAATTTTTTAATATATGGATGCACAAATAGTAGCTTTTTAATACATTGGTTTTCACTACTTTGGCCATTTTAATAAATATATTTTGTAAATTGAGATAAATCTCATGGGCCGGAAAATGTTCAAGGCGGGTCGCGGGTTGGCCATCCCTGATTTAAATCCTCAAATCTAGAATCCACTAGGAAATTTTAAGTCTGAATCTTGTTTCATTTAACCAAATTTGCTTAAGGTTCCAACCACAACATATTTGACATTTTTTTATATAATATCAAGTTTATTTGTGATTAAAAAATTTAATAGAATTAATACTTAAAAACTCTCACTCTTCGCAAAATTACTCAAAATTACCCATTACTACAGGAATAACAAGAATGGGGCATGAATGGCAGAGTGTCTAGCGCTCGGTGCCACAGGTTTCGGGTTCGAGTCCCCGGCGGTGCCATGGATGTTTGTAGGGGTTCGGAATCCACTTTGCCGTAGGTCCCGGTCTCCTATGACTGTAAGAGTGTCACGGAGCAGAAGTCAAACTTCTACCTACGGGTGCTCCATCAGAACAGAAGCTGCACTCTTCTTCCATCCTTCCATTATACGAAAGCAACAACATAACAAGAATGGATTTTACGTTAATTATTTTAAAAAAATGAGATTTCAAGTTGTAGATTATCAGGGATTTTAAAAAGGCTAGTATTACTAGTGGAAAATAAATATTTGATATCTAAATCCTCAAATCTAGAATCCACTAGAAATTTTAAGTCTGAAATGCATCTTGTTTCATATAACCAAATTTGTTTAAGGTTCTAAATCACAATAATTTGGCATTTCTATATATAATATTAACTTTATTTGTGATAAAAATTTAAGAGAATTAATACCGTATTTACCAATTAATACAAGAAAATTTGTATTATTACTCGTCCTTGTACAAAAATTGTTTAACATAACTAAGGTGAAAAAATACTTTCAATAAAAGTAAAAGTTTGGAAATAATGGAAAATTTCTGATATAGATTGTGGCTCCACCCCCACCCCCACCCTCCTTTTTGGTCAAAAAAAGTGTCTTGATTTATTTTTGGAATATGAATTCGGTTTCTAACGAATATAATATTTCAAAAATATTTAAATATATTTTAAGAAATTTACAGTAAATATTATTGCTACATTAATTTTTGTAAGTTTTTTTTTTAATATTCATCATTTGAAATCGCATACTTTGAGGAAAAATAATCTCTGAGACTGAAGATATATATTATCTGTATGTAAACCTTTCGTATTGTAATGTCCAGAGCATCATATGCTTAAGATAGTCGCATTTAATATATTTGACATTCTACTTCAAATATGCTGCTTTACTATCAGAGGAAATAGGGAAAACCCCTGGGAATCCATTAGCATGTGTGAACATGCTAATGTAATAGCATGTGTGATTGAAAAAATAGGTAGGATACAAAAATAGATCAACGGTTTTGAGCGTTACAAGGTCGAAAGTCTGAAAGAATGTCTCCTTTTAGTTTTCGCTCCCTATTTACTTCAAGTTTGAAAGATTGTTTCCTTCAGTTCAGTTTCCACCTTCTATTTACTTGGACAACTGAGTTCGTAGTATCGATAAGATTGAAGAAGTAGGTAGGGAACATAAATAGATCAACGGTTTTGGGTCCGAACATTTAAGGTGGAAAGTCTGAAAGATTGTTTTTTTAGTTTTCACGCCCCTATTTACATCGAAGTCTGAAAGAATGTCTCCTTTTACTTTTCATTCCCCTATTTACTACGAAGTCTGAAAGATTGTTTCTTTTTAGTTTTCATTCCCCTTCTTCAGGGATGGGCAAACTTTTTTTCGGTCGCGGGCCAAAAATCGAAAAAAAAAGAAAAAAGTTTGGCTGGCCAAGATAAATTTTTCTCAAATTTTAAAAACAATATGCAAGTATTACAATTTAAATATGTTAATGAGATGAAGGAAATTGCGATTTCATTTTTTTAAAAGTTCTTTATATTGAGCTTCGAAATGAGATGTACTGATTTTGAGGAACGAGGCTAAATGCTCATCTGTCAATCTACTTCTGAAATAATTTTTCTAAAGTTCATAGTTGAAAACACTTGTTCACATATATAACTTATCACTTTACAGATTGAAAGCTATCTGCGCTTGCTATTTTCGTCGATTTATGCTTTGTAGAACAAAATAGAGAAAGTAAAAATATCATCAGTCCTTCGAAAAAAAAAAGGAAAAAAAAATAAATAAATAAAAAATATTGAATCAAAGTAGAAAAGGAGATGGATATATAATATATAAATATATATTTCTTTCAATTTGCCTCAGACCGGCAAATTAAAATTCTATCCGCGGGCCGGATAGAACCTTCCGGCGTGCCGTAGTTTGCCCATCCTCGTTCTATTTACTTCGAAGTCTTAAATCAACGTTGTTATGTGTTTAAAACTTCAAAGTAACAGCACCTTGGTTAATATTTGCTGTCTAAAATGCTTCCAAATATGCTTAAAGAATACACTTTAAGAGTTAATTTGATGTGGATGAATTTGTTTTGAGAAATACAATAAAAATAAATTTGTAAAGCAAATAATTTTATATTTATGATCTTAAGTAGATTGCATTTAAACATTTTTTATTTAAAAACAAACAAACTTCTGAGCTGAATATTGATGAAAAAAGTAAATATTTTGGTTTTTGGCAGTAAAAACTTCTACAATATTCTCGCGCCCTGGTGGCGCTGTGCCTATTAGTATCACAGGCTTCAGGTTCAAACCTTGAGGTGACATGGATGCTTGCTAGGGGTTTGGAATCCACTTTTAACTGTAGGTACCGGTCTGTTTAGCCCTCGTATGCACAAGCTGACCGTAGAGCGGCAAACCAAACCAAATCAACAATGTTCTCAATTATAAATAATATTACATTTGTAGATATTGTTCATTTGGTTTTTAAACGTAAATTTATTTTTAATTTAATGATTGTTTTAAAAGTTACATATTAAAAATATTATTTCAGGAGTTAACGTATAATTTCATATACTATATATATATATATGTGTGTGTGTATTTAGAAGAATTATTCAAGATTTTATCAATACCCAACTCATATCATACAAAATTAAACAGACATGGATTAAAAAAAAAAAAACTTTTCTTATACTTTTTTTGGGAACATAAAAATGAGTTATATAATTTATTTATTTCCAAAGATAATTATGCTAAATAGTCCATTATAGTCCATTCCATCTTATCAGTTTAAGGAAAGATGGAACACTTTTTTTAAAATATCATTATAGCGTACTTTTTGGAGCCTGATGGGCGTTGCTAGCGTTTCTGACGCTCGGTACCACAGGTTTCGGATTCGAATCCCCGCGGTGCAATGAATGATTGTAGTGATTCGAATCCACTTTAAACCGTAGGTCCCGGTCTAATAGGATCGTAGTGCGTTGTGGGGGTAGTGTTACTGGTGTCAGTAGCCTATCTTCAAGCTACTCGTGCCCCCTGGGTAGTGCTAAATGAGTAAATCGGCGCAGCATAAAGGTTAACTGTGGCATAAAGGTTAACTGTCTCTGTATTGCCAGCTGCATTAGAACAACAACATCATAGCGTATTTACAACAACTAGTAATAATAAATAGAGTCTCAAACGAAAAAAAGGTGAAGAAAAGCAATTTGAAAATAAGATGGAAAAAAAAAAAAATGGAAGTAGCAGAATAAATTAGTGTATTTACAGCAATTCTTAAAAACATCCGCCAGTCTTCGGCACAACAGTTTTCTAAACATTCGATTTTAATTGATCACGAACTGCATCCCACGAACTTTCCCGAAGTATTGTGGACGAAGTGTATTTCAACTTTTCATAAACTGCCAATCCCATTTGGGAAACGAAAACATTTTAAGGGAAGGAAACAAAAACACCGGAACTAAGATCGAGAATGTGTTTTCTATCTGAGGGCGGCATGCACAACAAACAGCAGATGTGAAGATGTTGACACAGAGTTATCAATGCATTGCGCAAAAATATGCTTGCTTCTTATTATCGCATTTTTTTTTTTTTTTTATCCACCTGGTTCGTTCTCGCCATTTCTCCCCCTTTCTTTGAATCCTTTAAAGACCCCTCCCTGTTGACCCCGAGACATGAGGGAGGGAAGAAGGGGTGGGAGACAGAGAAAAAATAATGGGATGTCTGAAAAACCCGACGGCTCCGTTCGCTCCTGTAAACTTTCCAGGTTTTCGGTTTTTACTTACGAGTCGGCTTATTGTGAGACATTCTACTGTGTGGCCGTTTTTTGTTTACTCGTCTGAGGATCTTGAGAAGGGTTACCTGAAACGGCATTCAATCGCTGTTCATCGAAATTTCAAGGAGAGCTTTGCTTTTTCGGAATTATAATAATTGTAATTAGAGTGTGTTTTTTTGGGTTAAGTTTTGAATCATTTCATTGGAGGAATATTAATTAAAATTATATACTGTTTCTTAATCATTTGAAAATAAAGAAATAACCACATTTTGGTAAGCGTTCACTTTCGAGAGAACTGGAGGTTTGGTTTGATTTGTCGCTCTACAGACATTTTGTGCACACTTTAGGCTAATTAGACCGAGACCTACAGCTTAACGTGGATTCCGAACCACTTACAAGCAACCATGCCTCTGCCAGGATTCGAACACAAAGCTTGTGGTATACCAATGGTCAGAACGTTAGCCAATTGACCATCAATCTGTCGTTTTCCCTAAAATAGGAATTATATGCTTAATATGTCAACAGATTTCAATAAGTGAAATAAGTTAGAAATATTACATGAAAGGATATAATAACTCTGCTAGCTCTACTGTCATTTTATGAACACTTTAGGCCAGGGGCGGCAACCTGTGGCTCGCGAGCCGCATACGGCTCTTTGGATGTGAAACTGCGGCTCTTTAGTTTCATACGCAAATACTATTTATTTTATCAAAAAAAAAAAAAAAAAAAACATTTTAAAATCGTTCTGAATCGATTAACGAGGAATCTGAAGAACTGTTTCGTGATTTCAAAAACAAACCAGAAATCTTGAAAAAAATCAAAGATTTGCCACTATCCGCTAAAGCAGTACAAGATAGAATAGCTAAAATATCTTCAAATGTAACATATTTGCAGGTGGAAGATATTCAACTTTCTTCTGCCTTATCACTGGCTATAGATGAGTCTTGCGACATAAAAGACAAGGCACAAGTTGCCCTTTTGTCAGGTATATGTCTTCCCAAGGTCCAAAAAGAAGAACTTCTAGGGGATTGCTACCTCTCTCGGGACAAACTAGACGGGAAGATATAGCGAATGCCGTGCAAAAATGCCCCGAAGACAATAAGATCGATTTAAATAAAATCGTTTCAATAGCAACTGATGGAGCCAGAAGTATGACAAGAAAAATAAAAGGGACAACAACGATTTTTCAGAGCAAAATAAACCACGAAATTCTTACGTTTCACTGCATAATACACCAAGAAGCGCTTTGTGCCCAAACATTTCCGGCCGAAATAGTTAAGGTCATGAATTTGGTAATCAAGATTGTTAACAGCAACTTGTCAAAAGCACTCTACCATCGTCAGTTTAAAGAATTCTTAAACGAAATGGAGACTCAGTATTCCGACCTCCTTCTTCATAATAAAGTGCGATGGCTTTCCAAAGGTAAGGTGTTGAAACGTTTTGCTTTGTGCTTGAATGAAATAAACACATTCCTAAATAAAAAGGCATTAATCACCCTGAGTTAGAGAACGGCAAATGGTTGCAAAAATTTTACTTTGTGGTGGATATCACAGCGAAATTAAATGAGCTGATTCTAAAACTGCAAGGAAAGGGAAATCCAGACTATGTTTTGGTAGAAGAATTGGTTTGTTTTGAAGAAAAATTAATTCTTTTTGCAGAAGATATTCAGAACGGTATATTACTTCATTTTCAATTTCTAAAAGCAATATCGTGATAAAAACTAGTGCAACTGTTGACACGAGGTACTTCAGCCCAGTCATAAAAAAAATTAAAGATGAATTTGCTGATAGATTTGAACAATTCAAAACCAACAAAACCACTCTAGCATTCATAGTAAATACTCTCAACACAAATAGTAACGAAATCCACATTGAGCTATTTGTAATTGATACTGGATCTCTAGAAATGCAATTGATCGATTTAAAAAGTAAAACTTTGTGGACTGGAAAATTTACAGAGTTGAAAAGCAAGTTGGAAGAGTTGGAGGTCCAGAAATGTATGTACGTAACGCAACAAAAGTGGACAACTTTAAAAGAAATGCCGCGAGTTGAGGCACTTATATTCGACGCATGGAATAGTCTTCCAGATTGCTACGGTGAGGTGAAGAAGTTGGTATTTGGAGAGCTGGCTATCTTCGGATCGACATATTCGTACGAGCAAGCGTTCTCTTGCATGAATATAATTAAAAGTGAAGTAAGAAGCCAATTAACAAATGAAAATTTAGAGTCGTGTTTGAAACTTAAAGCTACAAGTTATGAGCCATATTTATCCAAACTTTCTAAAACCATGCAAAGCCAATGCTCCCATTGAATTTGTTTGCCCAAATGTATGTTATTGGTTTTTTTTATTTTAAATACAAATTACATTGTTTAGTAAAGTTTAAATTTTCTACTTGAATAACCATGCAAAGCCATCGCTCCCATTGAATTTGATTGTTCAATTGTTTGTTATTGAAGTACAAGTTAGTGTTGTAAATAAATGTTTAATTGTTTTAATTTTTACTTAAATAATAAGTAATTCTCTAATGAATAAATAGATATGAATAAATAGATTAGTTTTTTTTTTTTTTTAATCAAAAAACTTTATTTATGCGAGTACTAACAGGTGGGCTAGTATTATTAAATCGGCGCTACTAGTATTAAATCCATATGAATTTAAGTTAGCCCTAACCTTCAAAAGACACGTGTATAAATTTGACAGCTGTTATACTATTAGTATGTGAGTTATAGCATTTTTAGTGAAGCAACTTTAGTTAGTTTCAAAAAAAATGGATAAAAAGGAATTTCATGTGTTAATAAAGCATTGCTTTTGGCGAAAAAATACTATTGAAGCCAAGGCTTGGCTTGATAAACATTATTCGGACTTTGCACCAGAAAAATCAACCGTAGAGAAGTGGTTTGCTAAATTTAAAAGAGGCGAAATGAGCCCCGAGGACGATGCACGCAGTGGACGTCCCAAAGAGACTGTTACCGACGAAAACATCAAAAAGTCCACAAAACAATTTCTGATAATCGTAAAGTGAAGTTGATTGAGATAGCTGAGACCCTAAAGATATCAAAGGAACGTGTTGGACATATCGTGAATGAATATTTGGATATGCAAAAGCTCTGTTCAAAGTGGGGGCCGCGCGAGCTCACAATCGACCCAAAACAACAACCAATTGATGATTCTAAGCAGTGTTTGGAGCTGTTCAATCGTAATAAACCCGAATTTTTGCGTCGATATGTGATAATGGATGAAACATAGCTCCATCATTTCACACCGGAGTCCAATCGACAGTCAGCCGCGTAGACTGCACGTGATGAACACTAAAAATGATATAACTTCATTAAAAATGCTATAACTCACATACTAATAGCGCAACAGCTATCAAATTTATACACGTGTCTTTTGAAGGTTAGGGCTAACTAAAAATCGTATGGATTTAATACTAGTAACGCTATCTATATGTCAGCCTACGAACTTTTCAGCCCTCCTGTTATTTATTGTTGTCAAGATAAAAATTTGTGGCTCTATAAAAACTTAAAATTTTGTAAATTGCCATTTTTGGCTCTTCCGACTCAAAAGGTTGCCGTCCCCTGCTTTAGGCTAATTACACCGGGACCTATAGTTTAACGTGGATTCCGAACCACGCCTCCGCCACGATTCGAACCTGAAGCCTGTGGTACCAAAGGCCAGAGCGTTAACCAATTGGTCATCAGGCCACTGAGAAAACTGGAGGATAATATAAGAAAGGACAATGTGCATTCATTAGGAATTATTATTTTTCTTTCTAGTGCAGCTGGCAAACACTTAGACAGTTGTGTTTGATGCCTTAAGACAAGCCCTGCACTGACGTTACTCACTTAGCACTACCCAGGAGGTGCGTGTAACTTGAAGATAAACTACGGACGCAGAGTAACAATACCCCGCAACGTTCTACAGTCATGTTAGTCCGGGACCTACGATTTAAAGTGGATTCCGAACCACTACAAACATCCATGGCTTCGCCGGGACTCCAACCCGAAATCTGTGGTACCGAGCGTCAGAGCGCTAGCCACTTGGCCCTCAGGCTCCTCTCATTAGGAAATATAAAACAATGTAAAAAGTTATTCACTCATTCATTTTTTTAGTTAAACTTTTTCACAAATAAAAGTAAAAGGTTTAAAAACACCCCAAACTATTTTCTCTGATTAATCTAGTCGTATATTAAAATTATTTCAATATATATATATATATATATATGTATAAGTGTGTATACTAGATTCTCAGCCAGAATTAGCTAGTGACCTCCTTTTTGACGCAGTGCCAGTTGGCAACCCTACCCTCAGTGTACGCTTGACCGCGGGGGAAGGGCTCCCTGAATATTGTCAAAAACACTCTCGCCTTAAAAATCTCAGGGGTTAAAAAAAAAAAAAAAAAAAATGGCGTAAACAACCCCTCTGTCAGACATAGCGATAAAAGTCTCCAGTCTCAAAAAAAGTGTAAACAACATATGCAGTTATAACAATAGAGAAATTGATGTTACGCCTCTTGGAGAATAACTAGTTCTTTTCGGTTCGCTGCCAATACTGAGACATTTTATGGCCGAATCAAGTTTATGAGAATATGGGATTTCTGATTTCTATAATTTAATATCGTAAAGAATACAGAATAAAGAGGTTTCTCTTTCTTTTATGACATTAACTTTTCATTCCTGTACATAAGGTGTGCTGGAACTCTTACTTCCACTTCTTTCAATACATTTTTGAAGACTCAATCGCGTATGTGATTTGGGTTTTTTATTTGCTGCTAGTACGCTTCACACACATGTTGCTACAATATTCACGAGGAGTCGATTCTTCAATGCTCTTTATCCCTCTATTCTTCCTTTTGAAATTTTTATATTATTATTATTTTTTTTATTATTATTAAAGTGAATCCAAAGTAATTGATAACGTTCACATTTTTTTTATTTATTTATTTTTATAGTACTATTTTGTATTCAGATAAGAATTCGCTTTGCAATAAATTTTTCTTTATAATTTATGTTTTTAGTAAAAACAAGTAATATATATAAAAAAATTTATGTCAATTCCTACTTTTTTTCACTATATTGCAGAAAGTCTTTTATGAATAATTTTCATTATTTTTTTAAATTTATCTGGCGCCATCTATTGGTAGATGCATGCAACTTAAATCTAAAAAAAAAAAACTAAAATTAATTAATTAAATTTAATTAATTAATTAATATTTGAAAAAACTGTATTAACATCAAGTGTCATCCACTACTAGTTGAAAAAAATGTATTTGAACTTGTGTGGATGAATAAAAAGTATTTTATTAACGATTGAAAATAAATTTGAACAAGATATATATAGGGAGAGTGTGAGCTAATGGAAAGAATTAAAAAAAAAAATCCATATTGGTGTTGAAATGAAAAACATACACCCTTCAATATTAAAAAAATCGAATTGTTATACTATCTTTAATAAAAAATTATAAAAATAAATTTATCCCATTTTCAAGCATTCCTGGTAATTGATATTTAATAATTTTAACAGCAAATTTTGAAAGAAAAATAAGCTATTTTTCTTCCATGCTTGTTTAAAATTTTCATTTAATTAACAATAATAATTATTGAATGATACATTATTTTAGTTTCATCAAAATTATATAGAACCATTTTTAAAATTATAAGAAAAATCTATAAAACAGCAGTAAATATTTTTGTAATTAATTTACATAATTTTTCATTTTTATTAAAGTAATATAACATTTTAAAAAATTATATTTGTCATGGCGTCTCCTATTTAACATATACGCACCCTTCCAAAGGAAAAAAATAGAGTATGATTTTTTATAAATTTCTTATATGCTTTCATTTTGTAGTGAAAATTTCCAAAACATAGAGTTGTTTTTTATTATTAAATTTTGTGGATGTACTAATATTTAAATTTTATTTAATGCTTTTATTGTTGAATGAAGAGATTCGTTTTAATTTTTTTTTTCTTTTTAATAACAAGTATTATTATTATTTTTTTCAAAATCTTTCTTATTTAAGGGGATGTGTAAATTGGTGCTGGATTAGGTTTTTATAATAAATTGATGTTTATATAATATTCCTTTTTAAATATCTTAAAATAAACAATATTATTAATTATTATTATTTGTTTAAGTCTTATATGAAGCTTATCATCTCGAAAAGCAGTAGAAGAAAATGTTTCTGTAAACTAATCTATGAATCGGCTAATAATTGTAATTGAAATAGTATGCAATTTCTGTATATAAAATAACAGATTTGTCTGCGTGAGTTTTCTGAAATTTCACACTCTCTAAAGTCTAAATTTTCTTGTATGAATATATTATTTGTTAGCATTATATTATTATTATTCTATTATTTATTATTTATTATTATTAAATATATGTTCAGTATTTCATATACATATATGCTTTTGAATTCAACTTTTCAGAAAAATAGAATAAGTTAAAAATGAAATAAGTTAAAGCATACTTTTAATTTTTGAAAAACTAAAAAAAAAAAAAAAAGCAAAATAATATCATAAATTAATAATGGACTTGCTTATAAATGCTTTATTTAACCGAATGATGAAATAATACTTATATTAGAAAATGTTTTTTATTTCAAATCTCTTTTTAGAAATATTAAAATACTACAAAAGAATATTTTAAATTTATGTTTTAATAATTTTGCATTTGCGTTAATTTAAAAATTGATGTCGCTTTATATATTAAATTTACTAAAACTCGTCGAAGCAGGGTCACATTAACTAGTTTGAAATGAAACAAAAGAGAAATTTCTATTTGCATTTCAACACAATAAAATGTCGTCGTTTTTAAAAATACCAGGAACTTTCTTCTGATAACTAACTGATTTGAATAATAATCCTTCGCTAATAATCCTACACTAACAAATTCATAATTAGTAATAATTATAGTAACAAGAAACTCAGTAAACATAGCTGTAATTTATGAATTTTCTGTATCCTAACGTCAAAACAAGTAATATAAAAAAAAAAAAAAATTAAGTCAATTCCTACTTTTTTTCACTATATTGCATAAAGTCCTTTATAAATATAGTTGAAATTTTCCTCTTATATATGGCGCCATCTATTGGTAGATACAATTAATTCATTAATATCAAAATCGAGTCGAATCAATGACAGTTGCTAGATTGACGATTACACTGTTGTTTTCTAAACTTTCCAACACTAAACTGTAGCATTATTATCCTTGATCAGAGTTTTCCCGGAAAGCTTTTCTGCACACATGCCTAAGAAACCCTCTCTGAAATGATGTAGCTCATTATAAAACAAGTAATATAAATAAAAAAAAAATTTTTAGTCAATTCCTACTTTTCACTCTATTGCAGAAAGTCCTTTATAAATAATTTTCATTCATTTTTTAAGTTCATCTGGCGCTATCTACTAATAGATACATGCAACTTAAATCTAAAAAAAACCAAAATTAATTAATTAAATTTAATTAATGAATTAATATTTGAAAAACTGTATTAACATCAAGTGTCATACACTGCAAGTTCAAAAGAAGTGTATTTGAACTTGAGTGGATGAATAAAAAGTATTTTATGAACGATTGAAAATTTGAACAAGATATATATAGGGAAAGTGTGAGGTAATAGAAGGAACTAAAAAAAAAATAATAAGTAAAATATCATTGTAATAATAAGTAAAATATCACTGTAAATCGGAATTGTTTCAATAATATTTCCTGGAGCAACATAACACCGAGTATTTAAATTGCTCTAAAAATAGGACATTTCTGTAAAAGTATTTTTTGATAACAGAATTTTACGGCAAATACAAAATGTATCTTATTGAAGAAAGGATCAACTTACAGGATTTTAATTTCTTATTATTTTGCTTCCTTTGAAAATTTGATTATGGACCGAAATTTGAAACTAATAGTATTACATTTAATTTGGAGTATATTTGGAAAATATTAATGCCCACTATCATTGTCGTTTTTGAATAATATGTATATATATACTGGTGTTCAAAAGTTAAGCATAATTGATAATTATGTGAATAAAGAAGGAACTGTAAATCAGAATGGCGGGAAACGTGATATGCGAGTGTAAAATGGTTATAAAATAAGAAAGCAAATCAAAAGAACGATAATAATTAATTTTTTTATCCAAAGTAGCAGTTTGAAAGAAAACTGAGCATAGCAAGGGTTCACACTTTAAAGAAAATGAAAGAAAACATTAAATAAAATACTAATGCTGCAGTTTAATAAGGCGTGTGGTCACCTCTGACAGCCAGGCACGCTGCACAGCGATTTACCATATTTGCTTTATGAGATGATGAATGAGTTGTGGGCTCTAAGGGTTCCAAGCTTCTTGGAGAGCTCTCTTCAGTTCTGTAACGGAGCTTGGTAGGTGCGAAAGGGCTGCAATTTGTCTCCCTAGCATATCCCATACATGCTCGATAGGATTTAAATCAGGGAGTTCGCAGACCACGACATTCGCTGGATGTTTTCCGTTTCAAGGAAGTCATCAACCAGCACCGATCGGTGACATGGCGCATTATCATCCATGAATATGAAGTCAGGACCGACAGCACCTCGAAACAAGCGAACATAAAGCTCAAGAACTTCGTCTCTGTATCTTTGACCAGTCACAGACCCCGTGTCAAAGAAATGGAGGTCTGTGCGGCCGTCCATCATGATGCCTGCCCATACCATTACTCCCTTGATGGAAAATGATGTCTTTCCGTTATGTTCCTTGGTTCAAACGTTCCACGTTCTCTCCATATCGTTACCCGACGAGAATCACTACTCAGACTAAACCGGGACTCGTCACTGAACATCACATTGGCCCACTCTCCCACACTCCAATGTTGATGTTTCAAACTTCAGTTCAAACTGCCCCTCTGACGTCGCGCACTTATTACCAGATATCGGTCTTGGCTGGGGTTGTGACTCTTGGTCGACCTGGATACTGGTTGTCGGGTAACATCTCCCGTTCTTTGAAACCTCTACCACAGTCTTGAGATCACAGATTGGTCCGCATTCAAAATTCGAGACACTTCGGTTTGTGATCGTCCGGGTTCCAGCATTCCAACGATTCTTCCTTTCGCAAACATGTCCAATTGGCCATCATTCACCTTTGTTTGATGGTTAACAACGTTCCTTCACACAGCAGTTGCACGAAACTTGTCTGAACTGCCTATGCTGCGTGAATCGGTTTCTCTGCGTTCCGACATGCGCAGGTGTTTCGCGCAGGATGTAGTCGACTGAAAAGTTTTGCATAAACCCAATGTTTCTTCTTCACCCAATTAATATCCGCAAGAAATTTGGAATAATTTTTACGAATATTTACTCCATGTTTTTCGCATTTTACAATTTATGCTTAACTTTTGGACACAGTGTGTATATATATATATATATATATATATATATATATCTGTGTGTGCGTGCGTGGGCTATTTTTCAGGAAATTTCTCGCCTTTTAATACGCTTTTATTAGTTTCACCTGTATGTTTGTTTGTTTGTAACTGACTCTTTGGGTTCGATTTGCCCTACTTTAAGCGATCAGATTTAATTTAAACGTTGTCACTTATCAAGGACCGACGACGATAAAATGGTTTGATAAGTTTATTATCTCATCATGATTAAGATCGCCAGGATTAGTGATTTTATTTTAGCTTATGAGGAGCAATTTAACCCATGTAGAATGAAAGTACCTAAGACATTCTAACCTGCGTATGACAGTGGTACAACGGATAACGCGCCTGACTGCGGATCAGAAGATTCCCTGTTCGAATCCTGGCTACCTCGACATATTCGCATTTATCCTTTGTTTTACTCACAATTAAATAATTGTAATAACTATAGTTCCAGTCCTCCGTACCGGGACCTCATTTAAATATTATAGTTTAAATACTTTTTTTATTATAGTTATATTATTTTTAAAAACACGCTTTTAAAGTTAATCAAACTAAAAAGTAAAAAATAATTGTTAACATAACAATAAAATTACTGAATTAAATAAAAATAAAATTACTAACTCTAAAAGCGTGTTTTTTAATTATCCATTTATATTGCTACTGGTTATAAGTATAGAGAAGTATGTGAAAAAGAATACAAGCTGGTAATCGAGCATTTTACGCAAATAAAAAGTTGTATAACGTCAGATTTATTTCACGAAAAACAAAATTTTTGATTTATAAGATTCCAATAAGGCCGATTGTCACCTATGCTGGAGAAACGTCGACATTAAACGCTAAGAACTTGAATTACATCAGGGACTTGAGAGGAAAATTTTCGGACAAAAAGTTGATAATAATATATGAATTAGAAGACTAAACAAAGAAATTGAACACCTAATTAAAAACAGAGATTTTGCGAGATGCATCCAATCATAAAGAACCCACTGGCTCGGACATGTTCATCTCAGAGATGAGGGAAACATCATTAAATGTATTATGTTATGTAAATTGTCCAACAATAGGAAGAGAGGAAGACTGAGGCAAAGGTGGATTGATAGTGTCGAAGAGAGTCTTGGACAACTGAAAATTATTAACGGGAAAGATTGACATTGAGTCAGACAGATGAAGGGCTGTTGTGTTGGAGGCTCAAGCCTGGCTGTTATGTCAGTAAAAAGGAGAAGTATTTTGGTATTTAAAAGATTTAAATAGTAATTGCATTGTAAAATGAATCGCTTTGCTTATTCCAACGATTAATTTAATATTTCAAAAGAAGAAGTCTAATCATATATATCAAACAATTAAAACCTTGAATTAAGATAGTTAAATCGAGCAAGAGAGAAACACAATGTTTATCACTCAGTGAAGAGTATCAAACTTATTAATGATCCTCGAACTGCGCACCCTTTGTACTTCCCGATATTTGCAACAATAACTTTTCCCCTCTATTCTCCAAGTATTTCCTTCCACAACACTCCCTGTTATATCCGCTGTTGCCTCCAAAGTAGCCCGACTCAAGAAATCAGCAACTGTTTTGCTCTTCTAAATGGAAGAATGGAAGCAAAAAAAAAAAAAAAAAAAAAAAAAAAAAAATCCAATAGGAGTGGAAGGTGGGTTGTTTATCGGGGGTCAACAAGGGATTGATAGAGGAGAAGAGAAGAAATACCTTCATAGGTCAATGCCTGTTAGTGCCTCTATTTTTTTTTCTAAAGGTGACCCATATAGAAATTGTACTTCGTCCTTTGGCTGAAGATTGCTCTACGTTGAAAATGTAATGGAAAAAATGCATAAGATATTTCAGATTACGTTTCTTTTAGGAAAATTCAATTCGTTATAAATATAAAAGTATTGTTTGTATATATATAAACAGATAGATAGATAGATATCACTAATTAGTATTCGCCAAAGAAAATTAAAAATACAAGAACGGGAGAAGAAGTATTTAATTAAAAAGAAACAAATTAAATTGTTTACCCTTTCCTCTCCTTTAAATTCAAAAAAATTTAATTCAGAAAATTCAATTTTTATAAATATAAAAAAGAATATTGTTTGTATATGTATATACATACATACATACATATATATAGAGTGAGAGAAAGAGAGATAGATATCACTAATTAGTATTCGACGAAGAAAATTAAAATCTTCGAATCTATCTGTGGAGATATTGAAGATTTATCTGTTGAGAAGTATTTATTTAAAAAAAGAAACAAATTAAATTGTTTATCTTTCTTCACTTTAAAAAAAAAAAAAAAAAGCTAAAAACTTAACAAAACACAGTTCTAGTCAAAATAGATTGCAGCTTTCAATTTTATTTGTTAAAAGATGAGATTAGTGTTTTAAAATGTTTTAATATTATCCCATGTAATAACGTATAAAAATTTTCAAGTAATAATTTAAATTTCTTCTTCTTCTTCTTTACTGGCATAACAGCTTTGATCATCCAACACAACAACTTTCCATCTGTCTCGTTCCAATGTCAATCTCTTCCAATTAATAATTTTCAGTTGTCTAAGATCCTCTTCTTCCATGCTCCTTTCCCTCGGTCTTCCTATTGTTGGACAATTTACATAACATAATCCTTTAATGGTGTTTCCCTCATCTCTGCGATGTGCATGTCCGAGCCAGCGGATTCTTTTTGATTTGCGTATCTCACAATGTCTCTGTTTTTAATTAGGTGTTCAATTTCTTTGCGTGCTCTTCTAATCCATATATTATTATCAACTGTTTGTCCAAAAACATTTTACCAAAATTTTCCCTCACAAAGGCCCTGATGTAATCCAAGTTAGCTTTCATTTCTGATGGTTATTACTGTTATTTCGGATGATTCTTCTTTACTGGCATTACAACCTTGTACAGGCTTGATCCTCCAACACAACAGCTCTCCATCTGTCTCGTTCCAATATCAATCTCTTCCAATTAATAATTTTCAGTAGTCTAATATCCTCTTCTTCCATGCTCCTTTCCCTCGGTCTTCCTATTGTTGGACAATTTACATAACATATTCCTTTTAATGATGTTTCCCTCATCTCTGCGATGTACGTATCCGAGTCAGTGATTGTTTGTGATTGAATTCTTTGTGATTTGATGTATCTCACAATGTCTCTGTTTTAAATTAGGTGTTCAATTTCTTTGTTTGGTCTTCTAATCCATATATTATTGTCAACTCTTTGTCCGAAAACTTTTCTCAAAATTTTCCTCTCAAAGTCCTGATGTAATCCAAGTTCTTAACAGTTTAACGCCCACGTTTCTCCAGCATACATGACAATCGCGCTTTATTAGAGTATTATAAATAAAACGGTTTTGTTTTTCGTAAAATATGACTGTTAAATTTGTTATTAAATATTTAAAAAAAGAATAGTTCGTCGTGTGTTTTTAATTCTCATAATATTTCATCCAATTTTTAAAAAAAAAGGCAGATCAAGTGATATATACTCCTACAGAATAACACTGTAGTTACATTTCAGAAAAATCATGTTAAATGAATCAAAGGAATAATACAAAAACCAAAGTTTGATTCTAAAAATAAAAAGAATGAAAGAAGGAAAAACATTTAAAGGAATATAAAAACTGTAACATATCAAAAATACCTATTAAATAACTAAACATAATTCTTCTTTGTCATCATCTAATCAACTAATCATCATTGATTTTTTTTTTTTTTAAGACGACTCAAAGTCCTACATTCTATTAATATTGCATGTTCAAGATGATAACTTATTTGAATAAACTGTGTTAGTTTGCTGTATGCTAATATAAACTTAATTCATAAAAATGATAACATCTCATGAAAGGTCAATGCTTCTTCTTTTTCACTCTACAAGCAAGTATTCTATTTGATATCCATTTTATCCGCTTTTTAGACAATAAGCATGGTTTGATATATTCGTAAGTTCTGAAACATTCTTTCTGATGATAAACAATATAAAAAACCCCTTCGAACGAATTCCAAAGGTTAATGGCAGTGATTGAAGTTTTCAATCATCTCCCTATATTGCATTACTTTCGCTTTTTTATATTTCATCATAGTTGAGGTTACTGAACTATGTTACCCAGAAATTTAGATTTCTTGAGGGAAATCATCTTACAAACAATTTCTTTAATGCATAATTCCTATAACAAATCTTGAATGACTCCCAACAAATAAAGAAGAATTTATAAACTTTCACCCTCTACGAAATGAAATGCTTTAATCAAGTTACGTTTATTTAATATTTGCTACCTATTTTTACTTTTATATTAATGATTTTTACGCTTTGCAATTTCTTATTTCTTAATTATTTTCTTTCAACTATTCATAATAAAAGCATTTTTTTTATTGTTAGAATTAAGAAGAAATAAACTTGCTTGATTTAGTTCCTACGGTCATAAATGTATCCATTCCTTTTCTTTCACTTTTTAATGTAATTAATTCTTTTTAATTTTACCATTTTCTTTTTAAAACAATATTAAAATAAAAATTTCTGTAGTAGCAATTGAACATTTTAAAAGAATATCTACCAAAAAGAGAGAGAGAGAGACTAGTGTACATTACATTGTATTAAACTAGATCCTCTGTCCTTGACAAAAATTACCAGTACATTATCACCATTTGATGTCAACGAACTGATGACTAGATATAAAAATGTTAGCTATTTAATCCTCAATTATAGTTTCCTTCTTTTTTTTCGTTTTATACAGTTCAGCTTAGTTTAGTATTGAAATTAGTATCATTTACTTTTATGATTTTAACCTCATTTTCTCAACAAAGAATTTTTTCTTCTTTTGCTACCATTGTTTAAATTTATTTTTCTGGAACTGCAAAAAGAGCTTCATTAGAAAATATTTTTCGCATGTTAAAAAATTTTCTCTAAATTGATTTCAATTTTTCATAAGATAATTGTACACAAATATTTAAATGATATTCAACATGAGATGTTCAATGTTGGCTACCGACAAATAATTTTATATATGATTAACAAGGTATATAATAATCGACCATTCACAATTATTTAATCATGTCTGAATCTTAGGAAATGTACTATTTTCACTTACAGATATTTCGGGAAATTATGATATTTCAGAAATTCGAGGTCCTCTTCTAGCAAAGAAAAATAACTAAGAATGAAAATTGAACTTATAATTAATTGATTTATTTCATTAAAAAATCATCATTAAAATTTTCATTTTAAAATTATTTTACTATCTAAAAACCCATTGCGGCCTGATGCCCATTTGGCTAGCGTTCCGCCTTTGGTACCACAGGCTTCAGGCTCAAATTCGTATGGTGTCGTGGATGTTTGTGAGTGGTTCGGAATCCACGTTAAACTGTAGGTCCGGTCTAATTAGTCTAAAGTGTGCACAAAATGACTTTAGAACGACAAACCAAACACACATGTTTAGGGGCGTGATGGCTGAGTGACTAGCGCTCTGACGTTTTGTGCCATGGATGTTTGTAATGGTTCGGAACCGTAGGTACCGGTCTAAAATGACCGTAGAGCGTTGGGAGTAGAGCTGACAACCCTACCCCTTAAAAAAATAACATCTCCTGTTTCTAAATCTGCCAGTAGGCAGACGACCTTGACCCACCATACGGCTGTTGCGCCATTGATGATGATGATAATGAAAAACACCTTTAAAAATAATTTATACTTTCTCATTATTCAAATATACATGCATAACAACGTTGAACCTAATATTTTATGGTCATAAAGGAGAAAAAAATATGTATTTGTAATGTCTTATATTTAGAAAAACTCTGATTTTTTTATTGAAGCAAAATGACTTAAAATTAGAGTATTAAAGGATAAATAGGAAATGTAAAAATATTGTTATTTATTTACAATTTCTCGCTACTGTTTTGCATTTTAAATCTGAATGAATTTCAGTTTCATATAATTTATTTTTTTTTTTTCTTTTCTAATTGTTTCCCATGTTCTTTCCATACTTTGAATTTCTTTTCAACATTCATGTTACCGCCATCTTTCACTAATTTCTTAGAAGACAGCATCCGCGAAGATCGATCTTTCGCTGTATCATAAATGATATAATTTTGTTTGATGGTTAATTTTACAAATCTTCTCTGTTACTTTATTCGTGAGGTTAAAAATTCTTTTGATATCTCACGAGAAAATGATACAAGAAGATTGTGTCAGGTTACAATAATCACTGAATTTCTAGAAAATTCTAGGAGGTAATATTTCATAGAGCCTGATGGCCGAGTGAATGGCGTTCTAGCGCTCGGTACTACAGGTTTTGGGCTCAAGTACCGATGGTACCATAGGTGCTTGTTAATCGATGTTCGGAAACTACTTTAAACAGTAAATTCCTGTCTAATAATACTACTACAACACACCACATAACTGTGCCTAGAGCTGAGTTGCCCTTTACAGTTTGGGAATGATGTGGGTGAAAAGAAGTCTGATTGGACTCTGTGACGCTATACGGTCATATGAGATCGGGACCTACGACTTAAAGTGAATTCCGAACCAATAGAAACATCCATGGCACCACATTCGAACCCCAGTGGTATCGAGCGCCAGATCGCTAGCCACTCGACCATTCAGGCCCCTGTCTAATGTGACTGCAGAGTATTGGGCATAGAGCTGACAATCCTACCCCGTAAACAAGAAACATCTCCTGTCTCAAAATCTGCCTGCAAACAGATTGCCTTGGCCCACTATAGAGCTGTTGTGCCAATGAAGAAGAATATTTAATAAATTATATAAGAAGTTAATAAACTTTGTAATATTTTGTACAGTATACAAATGTTATCATAGTGCAATATAACATTTTATGATTATATTTTTTCATTAAAAAAATAGTATTTAATGGTTACATGCTGTGTACAACTGAAATTCAAAATTTCAAATGGTAAAATTTCTGATATGGAACAATAAATTCAGATTATGTAAAAGGAACCAAATAATACAAAAAAACAAAATTAAAATAAAATGGTCTCACAGATTTAATTTATGTGGCAATTTTAACAGTAATATTTAGATATACGTTTTGCAGTATATAATAGCGTCATCTGATAGCAATTTATACTTTATGTTATTGACGTAAAGCCAATTCCTGACTCTAAAATATTAAACCACTCATTATTTGCAATCTAAATCAAAATTTCTCTGAAAAAGAAATTTTCCATTAAATGACTGTAACCGATCAACCACCGCTCAAAATATTTTGTAATATCGTATTTTCAAAACGTTCTGTAAACTTCAAGTCTGGATATTTCTTTATGTATGAAATCAATCCATGTTGTTGTGACTAATGCTCAATGTCCTGCAGTGGACGGACATCCCATGAGTGATCTACTCATGGAAGGAAGGAAAGGGGTAGCTTCTGTTGTGATGGAGCACCCGTAGGTAGAAGTCTGACTTTTGCTCCGTGACGCTCTTACAGTCATATGAGACCGGGACTTACTGCTTAAAGTGGATTCGAACCACTGCAAACATCCATGGCACCGCCGGGACTCGAATCCGAAACCTGTGGTACCGAGCGCCAGAGCGCTAGCCACTCGACCATTCAGGCCCAATCAATCCATAAAAATAAGAAGTAACACGTTAAAGTTACAAAAAAAAAAAAGAATCATTTGATTATTTAAATCCCATAATCTTTCAATGGTAAAAAAAATAATAAATAAATGAAGAAGAGAGAAAGAGTGAGAAATTCTGGATAATTTTTTCTTTTTTTAAGATGCAAATGAAATAAAGGATAGTACGTTGTTTCTTTGGAGAACGTACAAAAAAAAAAATATCCTTTTATTTCGTGTGCGAGATTTGTACACGAAATAAAGGATATTTCATGTACAAATGCTGAACATTTGTTGTCAAGTCTTTTGCTCCTCCAGGATAAGCAACCTGATGGCCAATTAGCTAACCATCTGTCCTGTGGCATCACAAGCTTCAGGTTTGAATCCTGGCGGTGGCATGGATATTTGTCAGTGGTTCGGAATCCACGTTAAATTGTAGGTCCCAATCGAATTAGCTTAAAGTATGCACAAAATGACCGTAGAGCGACAAACCAAACCTCCAGGAAAATGTAAATCTTACCTTTTTATAGCCTACAAATTTAACATAAGCAAATGTAAAGAACCGACAGAATTTAAGTATCTTATGGCAATTAAAATCTACGAAATCTAATATATAAAATTCTCGTGTCACAGTGCTTGTTGCCAAACTCCTCCGAAAGGGATTGACCGATTCTTAAGAAAATTTTTGTGAATATTTGGTAGGTCTGCGAATCGGTCGTAATCTATTTTAAACCCCTAAGTGATACGGGTGGCTCACCCCTAAATATTTTTAAAAATTTCTTTGACAAATCAATGTAGTGGCAACAATGTAGTGTTTTTTTTTTTTTTTTTTTTCATTTTTAGTCATGACATTACAGCACGTGTGTTTAAACAAAAATTAAAGTCTTTAATCGGCTTAATTTTTTGACTTTTATTTAATTAAGTGATCTTATATAAATCAACACGTATTGTGAACTCGCGCCAACAACGGCCGTTGCTTTACCTGTATATATTATACGCAACATTTTTGTAGGAATAGTTTTAATTTAAAAGAGAAATATTTACGTGTTAAATAAATATACTTGTTTTATCATTGTTAAAGGTAATAATAAGAGAACAAATACTATTATATTTGCACGTGTAGCGTTAAATTATTAGCGTGTGTTAATGTTTAGTTAAGCAAAATTGGCAACTTTATTATTGTTCTAAGAAAAATAAAGATGGCTGTTATTGCGTTTTTTAACTTACAGGTGTAATTGTGTTGTAATTTTCTTTATTGTGGCGAATCTGGGATTCCAGTAAAGTAAGTGTTATTTGCAATTCGAAAGGATAAGATTATCGAAAGCATAAACTTTATTTTGAAGAAAGATAACGTAAAATTTTATGACTGTTAGTGACTTTCGTTTTACGTTAAAAATACAATTATATTTTACAGTTTTTCACCATTAAGTACTTTAATTTGATATATTTATATGCTTTATTTACAGTTAGGAATTGTTCGACATTGATATGTCGAACACACAAAAATTCACATAATATTTAATGAATATACGAAGCATATTATATTTTATTAAAAATACATAAAATACTGTTTTATTTTTAGATTTTTAAGATCTCGAATGTTCCGTAATAATATATTTATATAATTGAATTGTCCTATCGATATAAAATGTTGGCATATACATTGATGCATAAAACTACAATTGGTAAGGTACCTGTTACAAAATAATCATAACAAC